>MU197337.1:0-10062 GCA_016904865.1 Pissodes strobi | reverse complement strand
TATATATATATACCGAGTGGTGCATCGTGGTTGGAAACATAGGAAATCCCATGCAAATTTTAAACTGTCCAAATATTTGCTCCCCTGTTGACTTTAGAGCGAAGTTGTAAGGAGACCTTTTCACGGTCTCTGTATGGTAAATACATATGCGAAATTTGAACAATTTTAGACAAGCCGAACATAACTTATTTAAATAAAATTGCAGCTAATTTTTTATTAAAATTCAACAGGTAATTCTGCAAACACCAGCATTAATTAAACTTGTCAACCTATGATTTGTCACTGTCAGTCAGTCCAGTGTACAATGTACCTGTTAAAGATTTGAAAAAACCTACCTTTTGCAAATCACATTTGACATTGACAAATCATAGGTTGAAAAGTTTAATTAATGCTGGTGTTTACAGTATTACCTGTTGAATTTTAATGAAAAATTAGCTTCAATTTTATTTAAATAGGTTAAGATCGGCTTGTCCAAAATTGTTCAAATTCTGCATGTGTATTTACTATACAGAGATCTTGAAAAAGCCTCCTTACAACTTTGCTCTAAAGTCAACAGGAGAGCAAATATTTGGGCAGTTTAAAATTTGCATGGGATTTCCTATGTTTCCAATCACGATGTACCACCCAGTATACTCAGTTCCAAAAAAGTGGCGCACCTAATTATAGTTGCGTCTTTGAAGCTTTGTCATTTCTGAACAAAGGGACTGATTTTTATTTGTGTTGGTAGGTAATTCCTTTAAAAATAAATTAAAGAGGTGGGTATTGTCTCTTGGACAGTAGCTTAAAAACTAACAATGTTTTGTTCCTAATTTTATACTCACCCTGTGTATTAATCAAGTAATGGTAGAGAAAGTGCTTACACTCAATATGAACGACGCTTCTTTACGAGCATTTTGATTTTTTATTCATTGATTTATCTCTAATATTGTCTGAATTGCAGCTCTTTTGCTGAGATATGCAGAAGATCGCTTCTTGAGAATGCGGATTTTACGGAATCGATCAAATACTCCGGTAAATGTTCAGCAAGATCTTCGCCAAAATCGTGGTATTGCAATAAGTAAGCATACGGTGTGTAGACGTATAAAAGAAGTTAATTCAAAAGCTAGGAGACTTGCAAGAGATCTCAAATTTTTGCCCGATCATGGTGCGGCTAGAAGAATTTTATGGAGAATTACATACTGCTGAATGGTCGATTGTCTTGTTTACGGACAAGGTTTTGCTTTACATTGCTGGATGTAAGAAAAAGAGCGTGGATAAGGACTGGTGAATGGTTTAATCAGAATTTAACAAAAAGTGAAAGTTTTAACGGTGGGTCGGTTGGTGTGGAGAGGGATTTCAACGAACGGAAAGACATCTCTTCATGTTTTTCCAGTGAGGTAGTCGATGACAGTCCAAATCTACATCTACATTTTGCAGCAGCATGTCACTTCATGCAGAGCTAGTTGGTAATAATTTGATATTCATGCAGGATAATGCCAGACCATACACCGCAACCATGGCGCCGATACTTCTGAGAAGCTACGGGAACGCTAAATACACAAGCCAGTACTTTGTCGCCACGTCACACGCTTCAGCTGCCTGTGACCTTCAACGCAGTTCGTTAGCGTATCATCCGACGACGATCAGTGTCGTATCAAAGCGGGGCCTGCCCGACGTTGTGTTTTTCCGTAGTTCGTCTTGTATAATATTTACCGTAATTTGTTCTTTGGTGAAGTGAATTTTTGAATCGTAGTAAACATTTGTTCTTTATTCCTTGTAGTAAACAATGGAAAACGTTAAAAAGAAGAAAACGGGTAGCACTTGCGCGGCGGCGGGTTGTAAAAAGAAAAACTACATTTCGAAGGAAACATTTTATCATTTCCCAAAGGAGCCGGAAAGGTAAGAAACTATTCGTCTTCATATAAGTTTAGGGATTTTTTCTTATTTTATAAAAATCTGCTAATGTCACAATTTCAATTTCTAAGCGTAATAATGTGGTTTCTAGGCTTTGATTATGACGTTATATTTTATAATTATTATAATGTAATGTCGTTTCCTTCCGGGTTACGTATATGTTTTTTTTTCTACTGCCTTTTATATGATACCTATCTTGCATACTAACTTATAAGAACAATCTTAGCGAGCTAGTTTAGTGTTCGATTTTGGGAATACGAGGGATGAAAAAGTTGTACCCACCTTTTGAAGGAGAAAGCTCATTTCCCTCTCCCATTCACTGGTCAAAAATTTTATGTTTAGGGCTGTATATATATATATAAAAAACATTTTAATTATCAAAAATATTTCTTTTTAATTTCAGAGCAAATGGTTGGCGTAAAACCTGCAATAGGCTCGACTTGATGTCCAAAGTGAACACACTGCATAATAGTAGTTATCGTTTATGTAGTGCTTATTTTGAACCCAGCATGATTACATAAAATCGTAAAAGAAATCTACTTCGAGGGAAAGCTGTTCCTACAATATTTACATTAGCAAAATCCACGGCTACTGAAGGTATGATAACTTTAATAATTCATCTTACAGGATAATGATTTTCAGACAAACAATTTTCTCACCGTTTGATTATTAATTTATTACGTCAAGGGGACTATCGGATCAACAAATAAATTTTTTTTTCCCTAGAACTTCGGGGTGGTATTATGGTAAACCTTCTTGTTTCACGCGCCACCCTATCCTTGAAAATCTTAATAGAAAGTCAGTTAAGCACAAAAAGTCTATTGGAGATTTTTTGCGCTATTAAAAACAATCTTAGGGGTTTAATAGGTATTTACCTAACAAATGCGGAAAGTGGTACTTTTCCGCACGCGACGGCTTCGCGTCGTTCGAGCAAGCCGTCAAGGACGGAAAAGACACTTTACGCAAGTGTTAAGTACAATATTTTTTCGATGAACGTAACTAATACGTACTTTTTTTTATCAAGAGATATATTTTTAATAGAAAATCAAATACTATTTAGTGGAAATGTATATATACAGGGTAAGTCAACGATAGAGTAAAGTCTGTTATCTCATTGGTTTTGGGAACTACAGAAAATGTTGAATACGAAAGTTGTAGGGAAAGTCGAGATGCACAATTTAAAAATATTTTTAAACATACTGGGTGCTTCAAAAAAGTGTGGCGGATACAACATATATTTTTTTAAATGGAACATACTATTTATTATTTTATTTATTTATGTATAAGATTCTATAATTTTTTTATTAATAATGTTATATACCTAAACCTATTAGTTTTTCCAATATTCCAATTTTTCTAAAAAAAATCGGCTTTTCACTAGTGTAAAAACTTGACAATGGCTTTGTTTTTAAAAGTAGAACATTCATATTTGGCATGCATGTTGTTTAGGGATGAACCAAAAGATACATATAATAAGATTCGAATTATATGTTACAGGGTGTTCAAAATAGACAAATTCGTGTCGCCCATTTTAAAATGAAAAATCTCGATTTTTTTTTAAATGGCACTCTGTATATTATTGTACTTTATGATAGAATTTACAAAACCCTTCAACTTTTATTGAGTATGGCCTATACCTATTCTTAATACTTTGCGATTTATTTTGAATTTTTTAGTTTCAACAGTTACGGTATTGTGAAAAACATAAAGAATGAAAAAGCTATCTTGCGCTAGGTACCTATTTCTAATTATTATGGCGCAATAAATGTTCAATAAGATGCCCTTCGACTTCGATACACATGCTTAGTCTTTTAACTATATTTCCCTGCACGTTTCTTAGCATAAAAGGTGTTATTGTTCCACACGCAATCCGTATCCTGTTCTCCATATCTTCGCGTGTTGTAGGGGGATTAACATAGACACGATCTTTAATGTGTCCTCACAAAAAAGAAGTCCAGTGGTTTCAAGTCACATGATCGAGGAGGCCACCCTATGAATCCGCCTCTACCAATCCATTTTTGTGGGTAACGATTATTTAAATATTCCCGAACTTCCCGATGGTAATGAGCAGGAGCTCCGTCTTGTTTAAACCACATTTCGTTGTTATCAACTTCTTCAAGAAGCTGGGGTAATTCAACTTGCAAGAAGTTCAAATATCTAGGCCCGTTAAGAGATTCACGGAAAAAAATATGGACCAATGACTCGAAAGTGTTTGATTCTACATCATACGTTAAGTGACCAATGGTTTTGGTTTTTTCACTTCGCGGACCCAGAATGGATTAACTGTGGAATAATAGTGCATGTTATGGCGATTTACTGCTCCATTACTGCGAAAAGTAGCTTCATCAGCCCACATTAATTTTGACAAAAAATTTGCATTGTTATCTATTGCTTCGTCTAAAATAGTACAAAAATTTACGCGTTGTTCGAAATCAGGAGTTCTTGATGTAGTTCCATATGGAAGGGATGGTATTTATATTTTTTTGTGGTGCGATTAACCGTTGATTGGGATGTGTCACATAAGATCGCTACTTGACGGCTACTAACCTGAGGGTTATCTTGAACATGCAGTATAATCTCCAGTTCTTTTTCCTCACCAGTAGCATTCCGGTTTATCACTTTCCGTTTCTCGTATTCGACGGTGCCACTAGCATCAAACCCTTCCATTAGGCAGTGAAAGGATTGCCTAGTTGATATGCGCCTATTGGGATACTTTGATCCATAACGCCTGACTGCCAGAAGACAATTTTTTCCGCCTCGCCAAGTATATAAATCATATCGATTAGTTCATTTTTAGGAAAATCCATGACTAATATTAACTTTATTCGTCAAATGCACGGTAAAAATAGTTATTTATTATATAAGGGAAAAAAGTATTAGATTTTAGTTCGAGGTTGTGTTGCCTCCCGACGCGAAGCGGAGGGAGACAAAAAACCGAGAGCTAAAATCTAATATTTTTCCCGTGTATAATACACTATTTTTTTTCTGTGACTGGAAAAACCACGAGTTAATATTGAAAAAACATATTACTACAATATATTAAAGTCGGAAAATTAGCGATTTGAAATTTGATTTTTTAAACTGATAGGCTGTTGTACTTATAGTGACAATAATAGACCTACGTTGCTAAGGAAACCTTTAGAGTAATCAAATATCTGTCAATTTAATTCTGTAATTTAAAATTTTAAAAATTGCGAACTTGGTGGTTGTTTAGTAGTTATTTTGAATAATATAAAGTAAAAAATGTCTGATTCAGAGTTTTCTCTGACTCTACCAGAGTTAGTAAAAGCAGCGAAAGTAGCGTCACAAAAATTATTGTCATGTGTAAATATGTATGTATAGCCGGGAAAAAAGTACTCACTTTTTTCCCGGGGAAAAAAGTAATTTCATAAAAAAGGATATTTTGTTACCTGGCAACAGAGATAAAATGTCAAACGTTTTTCCCGTCACAGAAAAAATTAAATTATTTTCAGTCACCTAAGTGACACGTCAAAATTTGACAATGACTTATTTGTTGTTTTGCTACGTTATAATGTTGTCATGAAAATAAGAGTAAAAATGAAAAAATCAAAATAAATCCCAAAGAATTAAGAATGGGTATAGGACATACTAATAAAAGGTAAGGGGTTTTGTAAAATCTATCAGAAAGAACAATAAAATATAGGGTGTGTCATTTAAAAAAAATCCAGATTTTTCAATTTACAATGGGCGATACGAATTCATCTATTTTGAATGCCCTGTAACATATAACTCCAATCCAATTATATGTATCTTTTGGTTCATCCCTAAAGAACATTCAGGCCAAATATGAATGTTCTCCGTTCAAAAACAATGGCGCTATTGTCAAGTTTTAACACTGGTGAACAGTAGATTTTTGTAAGAAAAATTGGGATATTCGGAAAACTAATAGGGTTAGGTATATAACATTATTAATAAAAAATTTATAGAACCTTATACAGAATTCAAAAATAAAATAATAAATAGTATGTTCTATTTAAAAATATATATATTGTAACGATTTAAGTTCCTGATGTCTTTTGGAAATTTACTAAGTTGCCGGCTAGTATAGATTGATCGCGAATTCTACTTACTTGTTAGTAGTATGTATTATCGGGCGCCAGAAATTCCTTAATTCTCAAAGTAACTGTCAAGTATTACCAATAAAAGCTTAAAAACTAACAAAAATTACTTGATAGACGTTGAGAACTGCAGAATCTCGTTTCTTGCAGGAAATAAAAGATATTCTTAAAAACAAATAAATCTACAATATTTTATTTAAATAAATACAATTAAAATGAACAGTCTAAATCACAACTTTGTTGAACAGAGTTCTTCTAGAGTTGACAAATTAAATTGATGTTAGATTTTAGAGAAAATAAAAACAATTAAAATATCAATAGTTGAAATTAGTTAAAACTTAAAGACTCTGGTCTTTACAGCGATTTTTAGGTTTGCAAGTAGAATACTTAGCTTAAATTAGACGTTCAACCTAGGTTGGACACACGTCTCTTCACCTCGTTCCTTTTCTCCAATTGCCTGTTATTTGTTAGGCCTGTATGGGTAGGGATAACACCAGAGGACTTTTAAAAAACGTCTTGCACAGCTGATACGTCTAACGCTGCAATGGTACACTCGGTTGATGCTTGACTATCAATCCAAGCTCTTCGACCAATTTTCGTGAGAATATGCAAACAGAAAAACTTGTCTTAGACCAAAATGTTGATTGATATCAAAAGAAGAAATGAAAAATAATGAACAGTGATTTAAACAATATCAGCAAAAAAACTCAATCTCTATCACTTAAGAATTAAATCTATGATCAAAAATACAAAATTCGTAAATGCAGAATTAAACTATGATCAAATATACAAGATTCATCAACGAATCTGATACTCAAGTTTCCTAAAGAAGAAAATTATTAAATCTGACTTAAGCACACCTTTAAATAAGTGCAAAATAAATGAAAAGTCCACAAAAAGTTTATTTAAGAGAAAAGTTCTAAAAATAAGCAAAATACTAAGTCAAAAATTGTAAATTAATAATTATGCAAATTCTTCCCATGTCAAATTTATGCATTGAGAAAACTGTACGTGCCAAGATCAATACAAAGCGGATCGACATTTTACCAAATGTCAATTGTTCTCGGATCTCTCGTCAAGGTGAGCATTACGAGCCACAAGCAAAATAAACAAAGCAAATTTAGTTATAAGTTTAGCAAGGAGCTAGGTTTACAAAGAGAAAAAATATAAATTCACCGTCGACTGGCGGATTGGCGCCAGGAATTAGCTAAAAATATAAAAGACCAACAGAAATCGGTAATAAAGTGAGGTTAGTTAGAAATTCTCCTTGCTAACTTCAACTACGCAGTTAAATATTCCTGTAAAAGTTAACGAAATTCACGATAGATATATCAAACCATATTCAGTGAAGGGACCAATAAGATCATTTATTCAACAATATTTTAAGAAAAAAGTGCCTAGATGGCCAGGATGAATGAAGAATAAGAATCCAATTTATAAATCTATATAATAGAAATCTAACTAAAAATATTATTGATTAGATCATAGCCTCGAAAATCCCCCTATTATCTGAAAATTGTCATAAGACACTCCTAAAAGAGAGAAATAAATTCGATAACTTAAAAGCGGAATGTGCAAAAATCAAATCACATCCGACAAAAATAAAAATGGGCTCTCACCTTGACTCGAAATCGAAGACAAAGCTATGTTGGCCGTTCGATTTTAATACCGGTCCAACTCGCGTCGAAAGGAATAGGAGGGAGACTATCAATCAGAATTACGATATTACTATCGCCCTCTATCCAAATGCTAGTATAATAAAAATATTTTTATAGAAAACGATGTAGAAATAATACGCATAATAATTCTAATGGCAGCTCCACCTATGTATAAAAGATCTAAATTCTATCGAAATTTCACCCAATTACCGAAACCAAATCGCATGTAGATATTTGCATAAAAATCACTTTGCAATACACAAATCTTAAAATATGAAACCATGTGACGAATATTTTGTTACAATATGTTTTATCCGCCAAACTTTTTTGAACCACCAATGTTTAAAAAAAAATTTAAATTGTGCATCTCTTCATTCCCTACAACTTTCGTATTCAAAATTTTTCTGTAGTTCCCAAAACCAATGAAATAATGAACTTTACTTTATCGTTGACTCACCCTGTACAGGGTGTCTCAAAATCGAGCCTCATCATTGGAATCTCGGAAACTAGAAGAGATCCGAGGTCGGTTAAATGGAGGCAAAGTTGCGCGATTTGATGCTGATCAAAATGCCACTTTACAAGTTTAAAAACTTCGCACACTTCCGAAGATTTTTGGAAAAAACCGAATATTCGCGATTACATTTTTATTTTTTATGACTCTATTTGAATAGATATAGCAAAATAAATGTCACATTTTCATTGCTACTTTTTCTGTTCTTCAAGATGGTGTTATCAGATTTTCAAACCGACGTTTCGTCTTTGAGCTGCCATCATCAACTTTGTTTTTTTAAATACGGCCCTTGATTTTTTTTATTACGGATTTTAAAAGCTATTAAGGTCCCAAAACCAATGATGTATCGCACATATTCGAAAAATTCATTTAGTGACATTTTCCATAAGAACTCATGTGTTACAGAGAGACAGAAAACAGATTTTTGGTAAGATCTTACCAGGAAACCATTAAAAGAAGAAGTGCGATACAACAATGAAAAAGTGAAATTTATTATTTGTTCCAAATCTAATCCCACACAACTATTAAAATTTACTTGGGTAAATTGCTAATAATATAGCCTAGTTTGAGGGTTGACACTCATAGTCCCTTTTGCGGCGATTCTATTTTAATATAATAGTAGTCAATTTTCGCCTTTGGAAGTTAACCTAGCTTTTTACACTTTTTTGTATCTTTCCCGCGATTTAGTTTTTGCTTCTTTTAGTAATAAAATATTTCTAGTAATAAAAGGTACTATGCGGTTGACATTTTGAACATTATGCTTCAGTTTAATTTCTGGTTTGAGTCGCAACTTTTGCTGAGCTGTAGATTTATTTGCCTCTATTGGTAATTTTAACCTGAAAGTAGAGCTGGAAATAGCATTTAGAGAAACACGGTATTTTACTGTAAAAATAAAATGCCAATTATTTATGAAAAAGCTTTGCTATCCATTACTAAATTAAAAATCCATTACTGGAACTCCTATCTGTAATTCATATATATTTTGTTTTTAGTTGCAGATATGTCTTCTATAGAAGATGAAGCATCCGAAATAATAATAATAATAAAGCCTTCAACATCGCAAGATACTTTGTACAGACCTCACCTATAAGATCCCCTACCAGTTATGTTCAAACCTGCCAAATGTTATCCAGTTATACGCCCAGAAAGAAAATCTTATGAAAAATAAAAAGTTTACAAAATGAAATGAAGGAAATAGGAAGCAGCACAACGACTTGATTAAGGAAAATCGACAACTGAAAAGTCAACTCGAAAATGCACATAATTCAATTACATTAGATGAATTACAAAAATTAATTTGCGAGTTTTGTCCATCTACTGAACTTTCGAATTTTATTAACGTACAAATAAAACAAGGCGTAATACGCTTAAAGGTCGGTAGTCTACAAATGAATTTAAAAATAGATGTCTTTCAATTTATTTTTCTGGACCTGAAGTATATAAAAAGATTCTAATGAAAATTTGTTTACTCGGGCCACAACCTTTAGGAAAATGGTTTAAATATATCTTGCGGTTTAGGTAATTATAATATTAATTAAAACGTTACAACTAAAAGTCAACACTTTTTGCCCTCAAGATTAATTTTGTGTGTTGTCTGTCGACGAAATGCATATTGAAGCAAATTTATTCTATATTACTTGAGACTACATTGTTGTGTTAGTAGATAATGGGAACAAAAGAGTTTTTAATCCAGCAAAAGTATCAACAATATTAATGATTAGAGGAATATGTTCTAACTGGAAACAGCCTCTTGCATATTTTTTTTACAATACTGCATGTCCAGGTAAAGCCTTACATGGAATAGTAGTAGTCGCGACAACAAAATGAAAAGATATTGGCCTTAATGTCATTGTTTTAATTTATGACATGGGTTCAAGTAACATCCAATTAAAAAACCTCTTAAAAATTCTCCAGATAATCC
>JAEQML010082659.1:0-10739 GCA_016904865.1 Pissodes strobi | reverse complement strand
TGCCAATAAGCTTATGACGGATTTGGCAAACTTAGTTTGTGTTCAAGCAATTGGTAGACTGTAAAAGTTGTGCCAAGAGACATTTCTTTGCAAACTAAAATTAATGTTTCAATATGCATTACCGCCGTGCGAGAAATTTGTAATGCATATTTCGATAGTTTACGCCTGGTATGTCTCCTATCAAAGGCAGACTGTAAAAAATTGGTTCCCTTTCTGTCACGAAACTAGTTAGAAAAGAAGCATATTCTATAAATTACTTATCTTGATGCCGCAAGCAGACATGCAAAGAAATTAACCACTTATCGATTAAACTGATAGTATCAATCATTTTGGATCTCGCGTTACTAGATTTCGATTCAGGCTCGTGCCTTGTCATTCTTAAATATCCGGATGCCAAAAGTAAAGTAAATAAAATAATAAAAACAACCTAGTTATCAGATTTTGCAATTGTTATTTAATCCAATAATGATTCTATCATTCCTATCTTGCGAATAGAGTGTCTATCGTGTCCCCAAGGCGTCCCGTTATATTTAATTTTTTCATGATTAAGTTAAGGTAATAATAATTATATTATCGTCCTTTTAAGCTGGTCAACAACCTTTCACAACGAAAGCAACGTACCCAATATTGCTAATATATTTATAGATGTTTGCTATACTTATATTTATAATTCAGTTTTTATTGCATGTCGTGTATGTAATCAGCCAAAGTTTTATTGCAGTTTATAAGCACATAAGTATTATCTATAATTAATAGGCTAGGCTTAAATGTCTATTAAAAATAAAGAAACTTTTTAAGAAGCAATCGTAATATTACACTGGGCCCATGTTAACTGGAATAACGTGAAAATATTTTGTAATGAACTCAATAAGAAATAATGTTCAACCTGCTTGCTGTGGCGCAATTTTTTTCCAATTTTTCGATGATTAATTATTAGCAAGGTACAAACTAACGGAGAGAATCTGCTATAATTAAAATAATCCCATGAAACCTTTCATAAATTGAAAAATGAACTATTCGATTGAAATATTATTATTTGAAATATGAAATTTCATTTCTTCGTATATATGTGCTCTTCACTTGAAACGCCTACGAAAAATTTCTAAACTAGATATAATGTACGTATGTTTAAAACAAAAAATGATTTTTAATGCGGTTTTTAAAGTATTTTAAAATTTGCAAAGTATTGGTCATAAATTGCCCAAGATTTCTCCGAAAGTAGACATGCCCAATATTAAAAACACTCAGTGGCCTAGTCGGTAGGCCATGGAGTGTGCCCTCCATGGCCTACCGACTAGGCCACTGAGTGTTTTTAATATTGGGCATGTCTACTTTCGGAGAAATCTTGGGCAATTTATGACCAATACTTTGCAAATTTTAAAAAGTGGTACGGTGAAAAAAATGTTTTAGGAACTACCGAATATATTAATGTTAAAGATAGGGATATTTAACCCCAATAAAAGTTCTAATTCAACAAAAATATTTATTCGTCTTGATTCCATCAATATTAATACTGCTGGTTTCGCGACCAGTCTAAGACTGCCTTGCGCAATTCGCCTCGCGCCTCGCCGCTCGTCCGCCCTGACTTTCCAGGAGTGGAGCGTCAATAGATGAGGGAAGGTACGGAAGAAGGTACCGCGTACCGCTAACACGGCCATCCTACAAGTGGCGCGTCCTCGCTGCTCACAGATCCATGTTTCTAGAAATGCAAACACAAATCTATGACAGTATTTTCGTGATAGTCCACGATTAATACAGTAATTTATTTTCTATAGTGTTGATAGTTATTAATCAGAGATATTGAAGCATGTATTAAATTAGTCATTGTTTACATAGTAAACCTTATTGTTGTTCATGATTACCACTATGAAGTGGCCTTATTTTTATAATTTATTTCGTTGTTTGTATTTAACTTTGTTACCTAGATAGTACTGCCACCTTTTTTTCTATCTAAGCAGAGTGGGATCGCCTCTTGTCTCTCACGTATGTGAGATCTCCACCAACGCTCTTTACATTTTAGGTGGGATTTCCCCCTATTTTCATCTAGGTCTGCTCAACCCAACTATTACTACTACTACTACTACTACGAGCTGACAACGGAAAGAAAATGGCAAATCGCAAAAGATCTGTTTCCAAAAGGGGATGATACAGAACCGAATATTGAGCACCCAAACCCTTTTACAAAAGAAGAGCTACAAGAAGCAGCATCATGCATGAAGTCTGGGAAAGCACCGGGTGTGGATGAGATTCCACCAGAGGTAATCAAAGAGCCCGTAAACTCGATACCTGATTGGATTTTAAGGATGCTAAATGTGCTGCTGAAAGCCCAACAATTTCCTTCTGAGTGGAAAGAGGCCAAGCTGATATTATTACTTAAAGGAGGAAAGCCGCCATAATTATCATCATCCTACAGACCTCTGCATGTGCTTATTAAATACCTTAAGCAAGCTGTTTGAATCACTCATTAGAAAACGCCTAAATGGAGAAATTGAGCAAGGGGAAGGACTTGCGCAGCAGCAGTATGGATTCAGAAAGGGCAGGTCAACGATACATGCAGTAGACGCTGTAATAAAAAGGAAGGTGGAGACAACAGTGGCTAGTAATGATAACAGTGGATGTAAAAAATGCATTTAACACTGCGGCGTGGGGTGAAATAATACAGCAATTGAAAAGAAGACGGGTCTCCCAATGCCTGGTTAATCTAATAAGAAGCTATTTCAGTGATAGGAAGATAAGAATTAGAAACTAGAGATGTCCGCGGGAATTCCGCAGGGTTCGGTTCTAGGAGCAACCCTGTGGAATATTTTCTACGATGGCGTCTTTCGGCTTAAGCTGCCTGAAGGAGTTACCCTGGTTGGTTATGCCAATGACTTGGCGATTTTGGCCTCCGCAAAAGACCGGGACGAACTGACCTTCCGTGTCAATGAAGCTCTAAGAAGAGTGAACAACTGGATGATAAACAGTCACCTAAAACTGGCACCAGCGAAGACAGAGGCAGTAGTGTTAAAAAGACCCAGAAAGAAGGACAATATATTTTTTATTTTGGCGCGAATAACTATCATACCAGCTAAATGGGTGCGATACCTGGGAATCATGTTGGATGAAAATGGGACTTTTGGCGAACATATGAGGATGATAACAGCCAAGGCGGAAGAGCGTGCAACGTCTCTCGCTAGAATGATGCCTAACATCGGGGGACCGCGCAGCGGCAAGAGGCGAGTTCTCTGTGGAGTCATCCACTCCATATTGCTCTATGGAGCTCCCATATGGCATAAAGCACTGAGAAGAAAAAAGTACAGAGACATGTTGGAAAGGGTGCAAAGAAAGATTCTTTTAAGAGTGGCAAGTGCCTACAGAACTGTGTCAACCAAAGCAATCCAAATTCTAACTGGTGTTGCGCCGATAGAACTTCTGGTAAGGGAAAGAACGCTACTGCATGATACGCCAGACGCACATCTTGTTGCAACAAGGAATAGGGCTAGGGAGGACACAGTCGAGAAATGGCAGAGATGTTGGAATGATCAATGGACGAAAAGATTAGTTCCTGACATCAGGCAATGGGTCAGGTGCGAACACCGAAACATAGACTACCATATGATCCAAGTTCTGACGGGACACGGGAGATTCGGAAGCTACACGAAGAGAATGAGCATAACAGAGGATGACAACTGCATGTACTGCCGGGAAACGGACACAGCGGAACACACTTTCTTCCAGTGTATAAAGTGGGAAAGGGAAAGAACGGAATTATTTAGAGAGATAGGTGTGCAACTCACAGCAGAAAACTTAGTTCCTCAAATTTTGCTCAGTAAAAGAACCTGGAATGCTGTAAAGCAATTTGCAAGAATCATTCTAATGAGAAAGGAGGAAGATCAGAGAGGGACCAGGAACTAGAGGATAAAATACGACAGCCCTGCATACCGAAGTATGTCGTTCTCGATGGTTCCGGTGTGCTTGGGTGCGAAGAGGTGTTTTAGTGGGTAGGCTGCTGGCTAGAGTCACAGAGTCCCCCTTCAGGAAAAAAAACTACTACTACGCTGTCCTGATTAGACCAGCACAAGGCAAAACCTATGCTGACCTACTCAAGGACGTTAAGGCAAAACTTGATCCTGAGCAACACAAAACGGACATACGATCAATCCGCGAAACTAGGGATGGTGGAATACTACTGGAGCTTGACCGGAAATCTGGGCGAAGCACTTCCTTCACGGAGGCTGTAAAAGCTGCTGCCGGCACATATGGGGTCGTCAAAGATCTCACACCCACAGTGACAATCCAGATCCGCGATATAGACTCCACTTTCACTGAGTCACACATTCGCAGCGCGCTGGTGAGAGACCTCGGCGCACAAGCAGAAATAAAAAGGATAGGACTGTCCAAGAATATAAATCGAGGACAGCGCATGGCATTCGTCGATTTAGACGGAAAAAATGCCCAGAAAATTATTTCCTCTGGTCGCATTAAGATCGGCTGGATAGTCTGCCGCATTAGGACGCACACAACCGTCATATGGTGCTATAGATGTCTCGAGGGAGTGTACCGGCCCTGACCGCAGCAAGTTGTGCTACAGGTGCGGCGTGGCTGACCACAAAGCCGCCTTCTGCAGCAGATCACCGAATTGCGTATTGTGCGCAGCTAGCGAAGGACAAAAACTTAATGCCGACCATCCCCTTGGATCAGGGCAGTGCGTGATTTTCCGAAAAGCGCTGAAGGGCGGACCCACTAAATCGCAATGAGGGCCATTCTCCAGGGCAATTTAGGTAGAAGGTGGACGGCGCAGACGCTGCTACACCAGCATATTTCCGAAAAGAGAGTAGATATATGCGTGCTATCAGAACAGCACTCAAACATACCTACGTCTCGTTGGTACTCGGACATCTCCAGTACGGCAGCGATATGGGCTGCAAATCCAAGAGTACAGGTACTAAATAGCGGGCGCGGCGATGGGTTCACCTGGGTCAGAATCCCAGATTTCACCCCCTATAGTTGCCACCTGTCGCCAAGCTAGGGTATTTTTACGTTTAGACGCAAGCTCAGCGAACTTGAGGACGCAGTACGTCAAACAGGAGGAGAGGTCATTATTGTTGGAGATCTCAATGGCAAGTCAACGGAATGGGGCATGGACTGGAGCGATACCCGAGGAAACGAAGTGACGGACATGGCCGCCCGGCTCGACCTTGTTGTAGTCAACGAAGGTAACTCAGCGACCTTTAAACGACCTGGCTACCGCGGGACGATCATCGATGTCACCTTCGTCACACCGAACACTGCCGCCACTATAGCGAGCTGGAAAGTCCTGGGGGATTACAGTGCTAGTGACCATCAATACATCCAATTCGTGATCGCCAACGCAAAACACAATAGTGCAGGCGTTAAAAAACAAGCGAAGTAGCTGGAACGAGAAGAAACTGGACGAATCGAAACTCATCAACTTCCTCAAGAATAGATGGCAACCCACAGCTAAAGAGCCTGACATTGCCAGATCAGACACAGAGGCCCTCGTAGAGGGGACGATGGCCCTCATCACGGCGGCCTGCAATGAGTCCATGCCCACTAAATCCAGACGAGGAAGAAGACGATCAAATCACTGGTGGAATACGGAGATCAGTGAGCTAAGAAAAAACTGCTTAGAACTACGCCGTAAAACCGTTAGAGCTAACCGCAAACGCCAGCCTGGGCAACCTGACACACTGACCGTCGAACTCGATAGTGCTAAGAAAGCTCTGAAAATAGCAATCAAAAGCAGCAAAAGGCAAAGCTGGAGGAAGCTATGCGCCGAACTAGACGAGGACCCATGGGGTAAAGTATACCAGATTGCCGTCAAAGGACTAGGCAAGCAAGGCCCCGTGCCCACTATGGGACCCAATATGGTCGGAAAGATTATAGAGGACCTATTTCCTCGCCATCCCCGGAGACCTCCCAGGGAAAACCGGAAGCCTTCACCGGCGCCCCCCTTCACAATGAAGGAACTACAGCACGCTGTGGGTACTCTCAAAGCAGGCAAAGCCCCTGGACCGGATGGCATTCCTACGAGTGTCATCAAGGCAATAACCAGAGAATGCCCCGACGTATTATTTTGCGGGCGCAACTAAACCCGAAAAAGGCTCCAGGACTAGACAACATACAAAACAAAGCACTCAAACACCTACCAGACGTAGCAATACGGAAACTAACATACATAATAAACAAAACACTTCAACTTAAACACTTTCCAGCATGCTGGAAAAAAGCCAAAATTATTCTCATACCAAAACCAAACAAGAACCTAACATTCCCACAACACTGGCGACCTATTAGTTTGCTCTGAACCTTGAGCAAGCTAACATAACGCCTCATACTAAACAGATTAAACACACACATAACAGAACACAATATAATCCCAAATAAACAATTTGGGTTTAGAAAAAATTACAACACGGACCTCCAGCTTGCCAGACTTGTTGAGAAAGCGACTCGAGGACTACAGAGACGAGCATCAACCTCATTTGTAGCCCTCGACATCGAAAAAGCATTGGACAAAGTGTGGCATGGGGGACTCATACACAAATTACACATACTACATAACCTACCACTACCTATAACACAACTAATTGCTTCTTTATTAAAACAAAGAGCATTCGTCACACAAATAAACACAGAACTCTCAACCACAAGACACCTGGAAGCGGATGTCCCCCAGGGATCTCCGCTATCCCCAACACTCTACTCTCTATTCACAGCAGATCTACCCAGACACCCACACGCAAAACTATCGATATATGCAAATGACATTTGAATATGCTCGACACTCCAAAACACCGCAATACTCAAAATACTCACACAACAACACTTAAATTCCATAAACGACAGGGCAGAAACTTGGAATATTAAAATCAATGACAATAAAACACAGGCAATGCTCATTAGCACAAAACGTAATTTACCCACAAATTTGAAATTCGGAGACACCGAGATAAGGTAGACCAACTCTTAAAAATATCTAGGGGTAACCCTAGATAGCAAACTCTCATTTAACCAACACATTCAAAGCAAAATTATCGTAGGCATTGCAGCAAAGCAAGCCTTTTATCCTCTAATTAACAGAAATAGTAAAATGTCAGTCAAAAACAAATTATTAATTTATAACCAAGTAATCAAGCCCAAGGTCCTTTATGGAGCTATTGCATGCATACATACAAGTAAAACAAATAAGAAAAAACTACAAGTTTTCCAAAACAAAACACTAAGACAAATCACTAACGCACCATGGTACATTCGCAACACGAACATACACGCCGACTTAAAAGTCAATTCAAGATCATTCAACAAATAGACATGCTAGATTCTTGGAACAAGTAAACAATCACACAAATCCACTGATCACAACACTATTTGACGGGCAAGACCGGCAAGATAGGGTAAGGCCCAAAAGCTTGCGGAATCCACCGTAAGCAAAAACACATCAAAAACACAAAATCAAAAAATAATACTACTACTAACCCATTAAAAACTGTAGCTAACCACTACAGAAAAAAAAATAAAAAAAAAGAAAATTACTAAACCCACTAATACAAATCCGTAACATCTATAGAATAAGGTTATAGATAGCATCTACCAAAACACGCAATACACTCCGCCTAACAACATTGAGGACATGAGGCCAACATGCCAAGGAAGGATGATGTAAGAGTGATGTTGAGTCACTAGCATCAAGATGGTGCTTTTTAGTGGATATGCCCTGAGTGAAGAGTACCACACTCCCCTCACCCGAGGGGGTGCATAAGAGAGCATTTTTGCACCTCACCAAAAAAAAAAATCGGCGCGTGGTGAGGATCTTGTCACGGCTGGCCGTTAGGTGGGAGCTTCACGATTCACGGCAAGTGGCGCGGTGTTCTACCGGTACCGCGCTAGAACTGCGGAATATACAAAAACCGTTTTCCCGGCTTTTCGCGACGGAATATTTTATAGAACTGGATTAAGCGTATTTAAATTAGATTTTACGAAAGAGATTGACGTCAATAGCCCGTAAAATAAGAAAGTTAAAACCGAGAGTGCACACCATGTCCGTTACATGTTTGAATCCCTTTTAAAATTATTTTTGTATTAGCAAGACTAGCGTTCCATACATGAAACGGCCGCCATCTTGAAAATAACGAGATAACATTTTACAGATTTACCTAAAATGCATCTTTATTACTAATTACAGTATTAAAATATAATTTGCTCCTTAAAGTTCCGGATATAAAAAACTCAGTCCACAATGGGATAACTTGAACTCCCTGTCGTGTTTTTTTTAGAATCTCAGCCACTAAATTTCTGATTGGCTCGCTAGTCGGCAGAGTTGGGTGGTATGCGTCATCTTTTCTTATGGTACCGGCTATTTATGAATTCCAGACCGTTAAAGATACGTGATCAAAACGCGATTTTGCAGATTAAAATGTAGGTACTTCAATTTAAAAATGACGTTGTAAAACTAATATTTATGAGAACAAAGAAGGCGAAAAGGATATTACGTACTATACAACTTACAAACTACCCTATCTTTAATAACACAAAATCCTAGACGCCGAAATATCTATTTGAAAAGCTGTTAAAGGTATTAAGTAATAAAGAAGCGATATTGCGGGGCAATATCGTTCTATATTTGGCACAGCTTCGTGCTTTAAGAGTAACTTTGAAACTTAAAGGAATGTACCTGCAACGTGTTAAAAAATCGCTAAATGATAAATAAAATATTAAACTAAAATACGTAAATCTATCCTTAAAAGAATAATTCGCTATCTGCATGTCATTTAGCGTGAGAGACATAAAACCGCCACAGATATAAACAAAAAAAAACTGCATTATTAAAAGTTTGGTTCCTTAATCGTTTGATTCTCTTTATATTTTTGAAGTATATGAAAGGCATAATGATGAGTAAAATATGAATAACAGTCCAACAACTGAAGTTATTATCTTCACCAATTCTGTAATTGTACCTGTTTATCACGGTAATAACACAGCTTGCCATAACACACAACTCGGGCTCTCAGGTGGCGGGAATGGTTTACGCCGATCTCTACGCGCATCGCCTAGGCTCCGCATTCCAGGGTAGCACAGCGGCTTGCTTGTCGATATTAGTCGATTACTATCGACCCACGCCATAGACGTAGTTACTACTATATTTGCGGTTTTTTTTGTCCGGTGTTTAATTTTATCAAAGTTTTTACAGTTTTTGTGTTTGAAATTAATATCTATGAGTGAGAGAAAATACTGACAAATTTGTGTTGTTAACTAAAAACTGCCACAATACGAGATTTAATTGCAATAATATGTTCTTTAGCTTTCCGAAGCACCCAATAGGTGAGTACAAATTCATTTCTATATTATCAATTATAAATAATTTTTATAAATTATAATTGTTGTTAATATTTCAAGATAGTTTTGAAGATTCTGTAACAAAGAAATGTTGGCAGCAATCTTGTATAAGTAATTCATTAATTAATTAATAAGATATAATTTAGGAAAATATTCACATGGATGAGTAAAATACAATAGTATTGCATTTTAGTAATCCATGTGAATATTTCCCCAAATTATTTCTTATAAGGTTGTATTTGTGGGTAAGGTTCCATTTTGCCCTAAAAACAATTAATAATAATTTTAGAAACATTAACAAAAATAAATTAATTATATGGAGACACCAATAAGACATAAGCTTGTTTTGAGTCGTATTTGCTCTTTTTAACATTGAAAATGTCTCTGTTATCCTAGTATGGGGTCCCAAATCGTGAAAAAGGGTATGCTACATTTGCCACATGACGTCATACGCGTGTTTGTTTATACGGACACCTTATCTTTGTTTATGTTATCGAAGTAATAAAAACTTTATGATGATGAAGATCATTTTGACTGGGTTTCAACCGAATTTTGGTGACTAACCAACAACTTAAATTTGATTATAACGTATCGGAATCGGTTCAATTGACTAAAATAAATTGTAATTAACTGAAACTAACCGAAAGTTGATTGAACGACTAACCGAAACTAACCAAAAGTGACCAGAAGCACCAAAACGGGCTTAACCGTATCGGAACAGGTTACAAAAATTAAAGTAAATTAAAACAAACCGAATTTTGGCGACTAGCCTAAACTAACCAAAACATTAAATTTGATTGTAACATATCGGAACCGGTTCAAATGACTAAAACAAAGTTGATTGAATGACTAACCAAAGCTAACAAAAAGCTAAAAGCACTTAAACTTGCTTAAACGTACCAGTACAGATTAAAAATATTAAAGTAAGTTAAAACTAACCCAAATTAACCGAATTTTTGCGACTGACCAAATCTAGACAAAATCATTAAAATTGGTTATAATGAATCAAATGACTAAAATAAATTAAAACTAACTAAAAGTAACCGAAAGCACCAAAAACCGCCAAGACGTATCGGAACAGATTAAAAATATTAAAGTAGGTTAAAACTAACCTAAATTAACCGAATTTCGACAACTAACTAAAATTAACCGAAAACATTTAAATTGGTTAAAATTGTAACTAGCTGAAACTAACTGAAAGTGGATTGAACGACTAACCAAAAGCACTAAAACGGGCTAAAACAAATCGGAATAGGTTAAAAATATTACAGTAACGTTAAGGCTAATTATATATTGTAATCTACTAAAATGCATAAGCTACTAAACAAATATCACCCTGTCGAAAGTTTGAACTTAAACTTGGAGATTGTTATATAAACATTAAAGGCAAACTATAAACAACG
>JAEQML010082658.1:0-10739 GCA_016904865.1 Pissodes strobi | reverse complement strand
TCGTTCTTTGCAATAGATAATTTATTGCTGATATGCACATAGAAACGGGCGAGTATCACTTGCAAGTAGTTTCACTTACTCATTTTGCGGTATTGCCCAAGAATAGTGCGAACGAATGTGGATTGTGTGTATTTCAATTTTTTTTCTAATTATTTAGTTGTATAAATGTGTATCAGTGCGGGTTCTATAAAATAAAAGAACCAAAATAAACAATATAATAACATAATATTTATATATTCGATTACTTCAAAAAAAAAAAGAGTGAAATAAGCATCGGAACTCTAAATTTAAATATTTTAGTAATTATAAATTTTTTATTAAGTATATTCTTATCGAGAGACAAGCTTGGATTGAAAATAACCTCAGAAACCTTACACATATGTTAAGGTAAGCGCATGCTATTTCAAAAAGGAATATTTTATAGAACGTAGGCTCACACTATGTAAAGAACTTTACATAGTGTGTTAGAGAAAGTAGGAATAATCTGTTAGAGTAAGCAAATGAAAAACAAGAAGAATGAAGTTGAACGCAAGAGCTTTGCAAATGTCTGGCTTGATCAACCAAATATTGGGGAATTTCGCGAACAATAACGAAATATATAGTAATAATTCCAATGCTAAACAAAGAAGCATCCACAGTAGCTACAACTATTTTTGAAAATGTTATTCTTGTATTCTGTCCCCATATCTGTTCTGATTTCTTTCATGGGGCCATATACAAGAATGAAATTACTATTACGCCATCAATAGAAGCTAGTAAACAGACAATCTCACAAATAAGGAAATTTTATTATTTCCCCTTACTTTTATTATTCAATTTCGCTTTCTAAACTTTTCAGTTTTTTTTTTGTTGAAACAATCTCAATTTCGATCCTTTGCTTCTTTAGTTCCCATTTTCATGTTTTATTTTTAAATCTTTTTGTTTACTGATATGACAGTAACATGCTCGAGACACGATTTATTAATTATTTTACCCTAAATGTGACAATATATTCAATTCAAATTCTCGATCGGCATTGGCGCGAGACGAAATGTTGAGAGATTTGATTGAAATAGGAAGAAAGACAAACTCCGCAGATACCTCAGTAATGTAAATAAATATTATAAAGTGATCACTAACCAGAAATCTTAATCGACGTAAGACTTAGGTACATCGTCGAAGATCTGGGACAAATAAAAAAAAATATGAAAGTAATATAAATGGTAAACACGTGTATAAATAAAACACTCCAAAAGGACCGGTCCACAATACAACTGGAGGAGTCTCTTATATGAGAATTGCAAACAATGTCTGCTAATGGCAGTCTAGGCTAAAGGCCGGTGATCAGAGTTTGGCAATAAAATAAAGATATGACGTACGCCAAAGGCGGTAATTCGTGAAGAAAAGGTATTATATAATAATACAATGAGGGTTAAACGAGTGTATGGGAGTATTAACAAACAAAATATACGACAATAAACAAATATAAGGAAAAGAGAGAAGATAGGTTTAAATAAGTTCTTTCACATTAAGAAAGTATACGACCTTAACCATGATATATTTTTACATGATAATTAAACGATCATAATTATTTAGACTTCAAAAGAGAAAAAAAAACACATTAAACGTTATAAAATAATAAGATATTATACAAGTGATTGTTACATATAATACAACTAATCAAACGTTTAAGTATATAAAACAAAACTGCTTAAGGACTTTACGTATAGTTCATTTTATAAAATGGTTGATAACTTTATTAAATAACAAAATAAATATAGGTATAGATAACATTTTATTTCTTAATAAGGCACATTATTAGGCACAACTACTGAAAAATAAAAACACATCAAAGTACTGCTATTATTAAAGCTAAATGGATTTTATTACCATGGATTTTTTTCTTTTAATTATAATCAATACTAGTAGGTGATTCAAAATTCCTTTAGATGCATAATTATACGCATACCTTTTTATGCCCAGAACGATGGCTGTCTCTGCATTGATAGACTATTGATAGTTATTATAAAATAGAAAATTATATATACCATGTTTATATTATTATATATGTTATATTGGTTATGTACGTATTATTAAATGCATAAGATGTAAGATAAATTTTAGACAAACGGAGCTCCACTTCTTATATTTCCATATCTGTTATTCTATGATCTTACTGTAAATTCTTTCTTAATCTTTTTACTAACAAACACTTCCTTCTATTTCCATACCTTATAGTATAAGTATTGTATAGTCAACAGAACAGGTTTGACGTATTAAAAGTTACAAGATAAGGTAAATCATTGCTACATAAGGTTACATATACACAAATGTACTTTAAAATATTTCATTGGACTTTCATTTGAACTAATTAAAAAGATTTCTTTGAACAATACTCTTCATGTTACGCTTTTTCACACAAGTAGTAACCAGATCTTATATCAACCTTGATATAACTAGATGAAAATAACAAGCATTACCCTGCATTTCCACACAAATAGTAATCAACTCTGCAGCTGGTGTTTTAATATTTCAGAAAAGTGTTGTTTTCATTGCATTCAGTGGATTTAACTTGATGTTGCCTCATGCATTTTTCTGTATGAAATGTATTTTTGGCCAAGCAAAATCAACCATATATGTATATTTAAGAATCATCACCTTTATTACAAGAACAACTCTTATTTCTACAAGTATAAAGTGATTTTTCTATCGTTTCGTTTACATCCTTAATGCTAAAGTCTGGTTTATGGCACTGCACATGTTTTAGTATACTTTCGTAGATCACCGTCTGTAGAATGTTCGATAACTCTGTTGTTTTCAGTTGATTGAAAAAATTTGTTATTTCTCTTTTACGATAATGCTCGATGTCTTGGTTGCTCAGTGGAGTTTTTTGCGTTTTCCTTTCCATAATTTTCTTGTCGTCCATGACAAACTCGTTGTATTTGTGCGAGGGAGCTTTAGTGGATTCTTCTAAGAGAGTTTTCATCATATTGCTGAATAGTACATCCCTAAAAATTTCTATACATGAAGGTATAAAAAACACATTGCTATGTCGGTAAAGAAAAAAATAATTACTCTTATAAAAAAATGAAAGAAATGGGTAGGCTGGAAGGTTTCCAAGTTCAAACAACTTCAATAATGTGTTTACAGTGGTTTACAAATTGTATGAGATATATAGTTCATGACGAAGATCTGCTGCCTTAATAGTAAAATATAAGATACCTCAATAAGGTCGCAAAACTAATTTCGAAATTTGAAGAACCTGGCTCAAAAGCAAATAGGAAAAGGACTGAGCAAGATTTAGATACTGAAATGCGCTACTCTTAGGTGATATCGACATGAGATAAGTGTTAAAGCACGCAACTCATGAAGAGGTCAATGTTGGGCATCTCCCTGAGAAACAGGAACAGAATCTCTCAATGAAGATATAAGACGAGGAACTGGTGTTGTAGATGCAGTATTCGGAAAATAGCAGCAGCCAGAACCCCAGATGACGGGTGGACCAAGAAAAACCTCTGGCGGAGACCAAGGCAGAAGTGTAAGCGCAACGAGTGGTACTGATGACATAAAGCTGATCGAACTAAATGAATTTAAGCTGCACAAGATAGAAGCGCGCCTAATTGATGAGATTAAGCCAAAGGGCTTTCCGGAACAAAACCTCAGTCTTAAATACGGATGTGAAACCTGAAGCAATGAAAGAATTTGGATCGACACAATGGGCTGACCACGTGAAAGGGAAGTTGGGACAACGGTTCATTAGACTTGAGGGTGATGACAACAATGCAAACCTATAAATCCACCGATAATGACCGACATATTTCAAAGGCGAAATTTTTCTTTATCTACAGTGTTACAGTAGAGTGAACAACTTACGATAAAACATCTTCGATCACTCTGCAAAATATATCTCTCTCCTTAACACTGAGGGCCGGGCGAATCTTCTCTTTCTCTGGAAAATTCAGTGGCTTCTCTTCTGGATAATACTTCTTTAGAAGACTCTTTGGAATGTTTTCTATGGATTGGTTCGGGTATTGCTTGATTTGAAGAGTCATGTCCATGTTGTGATCAAGGTCTTTTGTATGAATGGTTGTAATACTTATGACAACCGATGCAAATAAAGTGTCTGGTTTAGGAAGAACGTTTATGGGATTTACCTGGAAATATAATATTATATTAACTAGATATTTTCTTGTTTGAGGTAATTTAGTTTGCGAAAATCAGTTCTAACGATTTTTGGAGATTTTTCTTCTGCCAGTTCAACATATAGCCATAGTTAGAAGAAATGAGAGTATAAATACAAGGGTCATTTTTGGTCGGTTGTCTTAAGCGTATAGATAGCATTTAAGATGATGTATGGTGATTTAAATACTTTAAATGATGAAGAACATTATTCTCCAGTGCACCAATATATTAGAGATAGCTTCTCCAAAAATCTTAGACCAGGGGACTACACAAGCACAAGACTTCATTACTCTACTTGTGATTGAAGATAAACCAAGGTTCCATGACTGCGATATCAAACGAAGTAAGATTTGATGCCATAAAGACAAGATTTTCGACTGGAAGATCAGATTGACTGTTTTTTTTTTGGCATTACCAAGAGTTGCTTCCAATTTATTATGTGCCACGCAATACTGGATTTTTTGAAGCATATTATTGTTCGTACATACCACAGGCATCGCTTGAATCAGAACTCATCACCTTGCCCAAGAAGCCTGATGCCAAGAAATGCAATGAATATAGAACAATCAGCTTAATGAGTCATTTCTTGAAATTGTTTC
This sequence comes from Pissodes strobi, assembly GCA_016904865.1. Classification (NCBI taxonomy): domain Eukaryota; kingdom Metazoa; phylum Arthropoda; class Insecta; order Coleoptera; family Curculionidae; genus Pissodes; species Pissodes strobi. Next base: position 5,979 of record JAEQML010082658.1, on the reverse strand, counting down.
TGAAAATAATTCACAGGAGAATCTATCGGCTATGTGAAGACCAGTTAAGCCCCACCCAGTTTGGCTTTCGTGCTCGGTATCCGGAAAGCAGTGTTTAGTGTACAGGTGTTGTTCCAGAGGTGCAGAGACATAAACTGTGACGTGTATGCCTGCTTTATAGACTACCAAAAAGCATTCGATAAAGTCCGACACACAAAGTTAATTGAGATGCGGAAGAACATAGGACTGGATGACCGAGACCTGAGGATTGTTGCGAACCTGTATTGGAATCAAAAGGTCACTGTCCGTGTGCAGGAGGGCCATACAAAGTCAGTCAGAATTGCGCGAGGAGTGTCCGACAGGGATGCATATTGTCTCGACTGTTGTTCAACATATACTCCGAGTTCGTCTTCCGCGAGGCTCTGGAAAATAGTGAAGCGAGGGTGCTCCTGGATGGACAGAGATTGAACAACATAAGATATGGAGATGACACAGTCGTGTTCACAGATAACCTGGACGATCTGCAAAGCCTGATGATACAAATCACACTGATCAGTCAACAGTATGGTCTTGATATAAATGTTGACAAAACCAAACTCCCACCCTATCCCAGATAACCACCTAATTATAAATGGGAAACGTGTGGAAAGAGTACAAAGACACACATACCTGGGTACCTGTGTTACTGAAGAGTGGTACCATTCGCAGGAAATCAGATGCAGAATAGAGAAAGCAAGAGCTGTATTCAATAAGATGAAAAAATGCTTCAAGAGGCATGACTTGAACATACACCTCAAGATCAGGTTGTTAAAATGCTATGTCTTCTCTGTATTGTACTACGGAGTGGAGGCTTGGATGCTGATTGCTGCTACGGAGGAGAGGCTGGAAGCCTTCGAAATGTGGCTGTATCGAAGGATGCTGAGAGTGTCTTGGATGCAGAAGGTGACCATGAGGAAATCCTGCGCCGCATGGGGAAGGAACGTGAGGTCCTTTACACTGTAAAGTGCCGGAAGTTAGAATATCTTGGGCACATAATGCGTAATGAAGATAGATACCATCTCATCCAGTGCATCCTGAGTGTGGTTCAGAAAGTCAACCACGGGACTGTTCAGAGAAGCAGTTAATAAACTTATGATTGTTCAGATGGTCGCCAGCATCCGACTCGGATAGGCACACGAAGAAGGAGAAGAATTATTCGTACAATTAGGGGAAATGCGTGGCATACACTGCACAATCGGATTAGATTTTCTAACTCTTCGACAACGCCCCAGCTCACAGGGAATAAAATGGACAGGCTGGAAGGATTCCAGGTTCAAACATCTTCAATAATGTCATCGGATGGACATTCATTTACGTACCTATGGGCTGCATATAGTACATGAGGAAGATCTGCTGAAGTAATCCTAAAATATGGGATACCTACATAACGTCGCAGAACTCATTTTGAAATTTGACGAAACTGGAGCAGAAGCAAATATAAAAAGAAATGAACAAAATTCAGACAATGAAAGGCGCCACTTAAGTTTAGATTTTAGATCATTTTGCACCGAATCAGATGTTTTGGAGATGTTTTCACATGGCTGGGGTGTTGTGATTTGTGACGGAATAGAACAAACCTGACCTGTCTCAGTGTAAGTTTTTATACCATTATTAGTTTACTGGGGGCTTCAGTGGGTTATTTAATGAAGCCAACTAAAATGGCCATACTGACTTACAGATGGTTCAAACCATCTGACTTACAGATGGTTCAAACTTGTCCGACAAGTCTAAAATTAGAACTTTCCTGATAAGCGGATTTGAAGAAGGTTTCAAAAAGAACATCGTGCATGATCTCCGGATAGGATATCTGCATTAGAACCACTTAAAGTTTATAATTTATAACAACGACTGAAGAATTTCGTTAATTAATCGTCAGAGATTTAATTTTATTTGCAAGCAAGAGTGGAAATGTCAATTCGAGTTCGATAAATCATTCCTCAGTTACAGGGTAATTTACATCTTGTGCAGGTGCTTTTTCAATCTAATCAAGATACAATGACATATACGAAGGGTTGTAGTGTCATTTAACCTTTCAACTGGTATACCGCCACTAAAATTTCTCTTTGCTAATAGAGTGTTTTCAACCCTTATTCGCTTACTTTTATTTATCGCCAAGATATTTCAGTTGAAAATTTTTACCCTGTTCGTGGGAACAAGTGAAAACTTACCGGTCTTTTTGCCCAAACGGGTTCTCCCTGCATGAATTCGTCGATTCTGTTCTCGGCTATCTGGTTTTTCTCTTTCGTTATTTGGTGAATCAGATTGTCCGAGTAATAGACGACTTCACATGGAAGAGTCAGTGTTGCCATACAGGGTTCGGCAAACGATTTGATCGTTATTATCACAGGCTGAATTTCTTTGGGTTGTAGGAGGCTATATTTAGTCTCTGTAGATACTTCGATTACATCGTCTATCTTCACCCTAGAATGAGACGTTAAAAATATTAGAGAGGGCTAGATATTTGATTTAATAAAGTTGCTTGGGATTAAATAATGATAATAATAATAATAATAATAAATTAGCATAGTACTTGTAGAAGATTCTGCAGTTGATTAAAGTCTACTTACGTGCCCCAGACATACTGAATGATTTTTCCCCGTGAGTTATTCTTGACGAAAATCAGTTCCTTCCTTCTGCTCCACACGGGAAGCATTTTGACTTCTATATACTCGAGGGATAAATTGACCGGAAAATTGCTGCTGAAGTTAGTCACTTTCGGTATAGTTTCGGTAGTACCGTCCCGGTCTTCTAAATTCATAACTCCGTCTCCTTCAATTAAAAATTTAGAACTGATCGCTTTTTGTCCGGGAAAGTAGTGTTTCGCATCAACCTCGATGGAGTAGGATTTCATTTCGATTGGATGAAATTTCACTAAAATTTAGGTATAGCATATAACACGATATATTTCGCATTTTTGTGTTTGAAATATGTTGGAGATGGCCTCCTCGTCGCTCAGATTTAAGCCCCTTGATTTTTTGCCTATATGGTCAATTATTATAAAGTCTTGGTATATAAAAATCGACCTGCCATTTTAAATGAAATTGAATAAATAATCAGAAACGGAGTTAACATTGTTGATATTGACTGGCACAGAAAGTGCTTTTAAAAATAATTGTTTCAGGCCAATTTTTCTCAGTTTTCAAAACTAGCTCTGCTAGAGAATAGTTAAACCTCAGTAAGTGCTGCTATTTGTGATTTGTCTAAAGTCTAAAGCATTTAACAATGTTAATCACGCAATACTACACAGCTTGAATAATAATAGTTTAATAATATAGCGGGTTGCAAAAGTAATACGTTTTACAGTTTAATAAACTACTTTACCTAATAAAGCCTTAGACTGATACGGTAGAATCTGGTCTACAGGATTTAATATTTGCAGAACCTTAAATCCCTCTATTCGACACATATGTTCCACTTCTTTCGTATCGAACTCAAAGTTTAATAGATTTCTCGTGTTGTTGTACATCCAAAACGTTTGCACCGGTGCTACCCTGGTTCCCAGATAGACATCTTTTAGGATCAATGCGAATTGTTTTTTGTATACTGAGAGTCTCGGAATTTCTGGTGGTATGGCATAGATATTAAAAAACAAATCAATAATTCGATTATTGGTCAGTTGCATCGTGTAACACATCTTGGTATCCTCTCTCAAACAGTACTGGGCTTTAATCGTCAAAAATCTAGTTATTCTCGCCTAAAAATATGAAAACGAGTTAATCCGATGAAATATTTAGAGACTCAAGAGTATGTGTAGGCAGTGTTTGATTTTTAGTCAGTCTCTGAGCTATGAAGCCAATGTTGGTCCAAAAGATCTAAGAACAGAACTGAACGAGAAAAGGATTTCTATACATCTATTTCAATTTTCTATACGTCACTAGTTTGTTGAATGAAAGGATGCCTCTTTAGTTTTTCTTTTACGTCATATATACATGAATGTTCTGCAAGTCGGTACGTACTAGCACAGACGATGGTTTCGTCTATGGTACCAGTCTAGCGGTGGTTCGTCAGCTTGTGCGTAACATCTGTATTTTTAAATCAAGAAGTTACGTAGACCAAACTTAAAACAAGAAGTTAAGTCAATATATTCATAGCGCCTTCCTATGTCATAGTAGTTGACTCTAGAAAATACCAAACTTCTCAAAGTTTGGCTTCGATGATTGCCAAAAAAATCCTCCAATGCTTGCAAATGGGCTTTCTGATTTCCGATGGGGATTTATGCAAAATTGTCCTGAGGAACTCGTCTGCTTTACAGATTCTTTCTGAACTGTGCCCACAGAACTAATGATACCCAATAGTGCGATTGGCTTAGATGCAATAACATTATCTAAGAACAGCCAGTTGCTTCTTCCCAAATTAAGCATTATCAATCAATCGCCGCATTTTCAAATGGTTGACAGTATTAATATATGTCAAATATCGTATTATCATGGATATATCAGAAGTCCGGTGGCACTCAATTTTTTATTTCAAAAACTATGCTGTATTTCACTGCAGATTCCTATTCTGCTTTAATCTTTCTTTTTATTACTAAAAGTCGAAATTGGCTTTAAAGAAGGCGTTCCTGGAGCCATTTAAAAAATGGCGGCTTTGTGTGCTTCTTCTGTTATTTAGATAATATATTCAGTACTTCTTTTATTTTACATCGCAATTGTTGAGATTTAGCAAATTTTCTCTGGACACTGTCCATGGAACGTGGTTTAGCTCTTCACTTAAAAGCCCTTCTCTACAATAACCGTAGAAAAATGTTTCGATAAGATTTCTTTCAGTTACCCGGGAGTCAATGGATCCATTCCCGATAAGTTCTTTCCTACCGGAACTCGACAGCCTTACTCGCTTTTCCTAATCATATTAGCTTAGGCCTTTGATTCTTTTTCTCCTCTTGAATAACCTTGGATGATTCTTTTGATGTGATAGTTGCTTCCCCTGGATTCATCTACGAGTATGATTTTCAATATCTGTGTAAAAATTTGATAGATTCACGAGGGTCAGTGCCTTCATTCTCGATTAAATATAGGTACTTAGCATGTATCTGAAGTATTCCTCCGATTAAATGCAGACTATCTTAACAACAACCCACAGCTCTCGACTGTATCTACCAAAATATTGGTATCAGGCCTTTAATTGAAAGTTCTTCTCTTGTATAACCTTAGAGGATTTTGTTGATGAAGATAGTTGCTTTTCCTGGATACATCTATGATTTTCAATTTCTGTGTAAATTCTTGATGGATGCGTTCGCTTGGAGATTCATGAAGGCCAGTGCCTTCATTCTAAATTAAAAATAGGTGCTTAGCATGTATTTGAAATGTTCCTTCGGCTAAATGCAGACTATCTTAACAACAACCGACAACTCTGGACTGTGCCTACCGAAATATTGATATCAGGCCTTTGATTGAACGTTCTTCTCTTGAATAACGTCAGAGGATTTAGTTGATGAGGATAGTTGCTTTTCCTGGATACATCTATGATTTTCAGTTTCTGCGTAAATTTTTGATGGATTCGTTCGCTTGAAGATTCCTGAAGGTCAGTGCCTTCATCTCGACTAAATATAGGTACTTAGCATGTACGCTATCTGAAGTGTACCTTCGATTAAATGCAGACTATCTTAACAACAACCGTCAACTCTGGACTGTGTCTACCGAAATATTGACATCAGACCTTTAGTTGAAAGTCCTTATCTTAGATAACCTCAGAGGATTAAGTTGATGAGTATAGTTGCTTTTCCTGGATGCATCTGTGATTTTCGATTTTTGTGTTAATTCTTGATGGATTCGTTTGCTTGGAGATTCATGAGGGCCAGTGCCTTCATTCTCGATTAAATATAGGTACTTAGCATGTACCTGAAGTGTTACTTCGATTAAATGCAGACTATCTTAAAAACAACCGACAACTCTGGACTGTATCTACCGAAATATGAATATCAGACCTTTGATTGAAAGTTCTTCTCTTGGATAACCTCAGAGG
>JAEQML010082657.1:0-10739 GCA_016904865.1 Pissodes strobi | reverse complement strand
TTACAAGCCGTCCTTGGGTACGAAATCCTGGCTGCTAACTGATTTAGATATGATGCTTGAAGGAGTTTTTATCAAATCACTCAAAAACCACTCATACAGCCGTCCTTCGGTACGAAATCCTGGCTGCTAGCTGATTTAGGTATGTGGTATAAAGGAACTTTTATCAAATTACTCAACAACCACTTATACTGCCAGGACTAAATTTTTCTGGTAAATTACCCCTTATATAGGTTACAATTCAGGCCTAGTCGCATTGACCTAAGTCCTTTCAAGCAACATACCTAAATCAGTTAGTAGCTAGGATTTCATACGGCTTCCTTGGGTATGAAATCCTAGCTACTAACTGATTTAGGTATGTTGATTGAAAGGACTTTTTATCAAATTACTCAAAGACCACTCATACTGCCAGGATTAAGATTTTAGCATAAATAACCCTATAAATGTGCTACAATTCAGGCTAAATCGCAATCATTTGCATGCAGTCCTTGGGTGCGAAACTCTGGCTGCCAACTAATTTAGATCGAGGTCATTTTCAAATTTCAAATACCAGGTTTTAACAATTGATTTTAGTGATAAATTTAGAGCCAGCCATACTTAATATTATTACTCAATATTACTCTTGCTATTAGTATAAACAAGTTACAGTGCCGATCGCGACGTCATATGTCTATATGTCTCTACTTTCTAGCAAAACTCTTACAACGTCTCGGTGGCGTAGTAGGCAGGGTGCTTGGCTCTGTCATTCCGGCGCTGCGGGTTCGATTCCCGTCGGTCGCGACAGATTTTTTGTTTATTGTTTTTTATTAATTTAGCTTTTTTTCTTAATTTTGAGTTGGTTTGGGTTAGCCTTGGGTTAGTTTTGGTTAGCACTTGGTTAGTTCTTGTTGATGGAGCCCCCGTAGCGAGCGAAGCGAGCGGAGGGCCATGTAAAGCCATAATAATACCTAGCAATGTGAAAACCAAAAAAGAATCCGTGGTGCTAGCCGCCAGTAACAAATTAAAAAAATTACTTTATCGAAAAAAAAATTGTGTGCCATCATAACAATTTTAATAAACTTGAAGAAACACAAAGAAAGAGATGTAATTCGAAAAAATGCACGGATAAGTTTCGTAACAAAAAAAAAAGTTAAAATTTCTTTCGAGTGATCCTCCTTTTTCGAAAAAAGGTGCGTAGGGGTTCCGTACCTTCTGTAAGGAATAAAGGGAAAAAATGTACGGCTGAAATAGACTTCGAAATCTATACACGTTAGTAGAGCCACTGTAGTCACGTATATTATAACTATGAATACTGGGTTGTTGTATGATTAACAGCAGCCAACAAAAATACTCGCAGGCGGGGCTGAACTGTAATCGTGTATATTATACAAACACGCGGCCTGGCTGCTATCTCTGGCTGCTGTCTTCACGCTGGTATTTAGAATCGCGTATACATCAACACCCTCTTGCAAAAAAGTTTTTATTTTGTTACAGGTACGTCGATGACGTTATCGCTTCTTTTCGAGGTACTGATAGACAGTTACACAGTTTTCTAAATTATATAAATTCGTTAGATCCCTCCATGAAATTTACATGTGAATTAGAGAATAATAACTCTATCGACTTTCTAGACCTAACTCTTTAACAAAAATAAATAAAAACGTAAAATTCTCTATTTATCATAAACAGTCGCATACAGACACAATAATTCAAAATAATTCTAATCACCCTTACAAATATAAAATTTCAGCTTTCAATAGCTACTTACATAGATTACTACATGTTTCTCTCAATAAAGAAGATTACGACAAAGAACTAAACATAATTAATTAAACAAATTGCAATAAATAATGAATATAAACCGGATCTAATTGAATCTTTATTAAAAAAGAAACTATATAATAAGGCCATAAGCTTAGTATATCCAAAACCAAACTCGAATAAAACATTAATTAATTATCACCTGATAACTTATTGTGGTAAACCTATCGAAATAATTGCTAAAAAACTTAGGGAGTTAAATCGGAATATTGCTTTTAAGTGTACAAATACTCTAGACTCTGTCATTAAGAATAATAAAACAAAAACTTGCAAATTGTTTAAGTCAGGAGTATATAAATTAAAATGTGGTTCTTGTCCTATCCAAAAATATACCTATATAGAACAAACAGGTAGAAATTTTAAAAAACGAATTCTAGAGCATAAAAAATCATTCCTAAATATAAAACCGATTCCAATTACAGTAATCATTTAATAGAAACTAAACATTCTTTTAAAGAGGAATTTGATATTGTTACGTTTTTCCCGTGGGTTCTTAACAGAATTACAACTTTGCTATTTTCAACTAATACTCTCTTTATTCACTACCACTGTATACAATTTAACACTCTAAACTACTCTTATAACTTTACAACTAATATCTATTCAACACTCAATGATTAACTGAACTGAACTGACTAACATTCGCCTTAGGTCTGCTTATATATAATCTCCAATCTATCACGAATATTCGGGAAGTATTCCGAGGCCACTCTATATGATCTCGACGAGGCCATCGAGATAATTCCAGCGATCCTGGAACTTCGCGGCCGGCCGGGCGATGATTCATACAGGCAGAGAAGCGAGCGGCACTGCGGCTATTCTATAGGGTAGTACAAAAACGTTCGGACGGTTGTTAGTCGTGACATTGCCTCCCTCTTAAACCTGATCGTCCCGATCAGATACTTCATGTCCGTGATATGCTTTCAGCCTGTCGAGGTGGACTACTTTCAGTTTGCTTCTGGGGCTACGCTGAATTCTATACACTACGTCATTAATTCTTTTGATGACTGTATAGGGCCCTTCCCATACTGGCGTAAGCTTGGGAGATCTTCCTTTCTGCCTTTGCGGATTATATAACCAGACTTTGTCATTCATCTGAAATCCCATAGAATTAGCTTTGAGATCATATCGTGTCTTCATTCGGCCGCTGGCTTTCTCCGTGTTTTCTCTGACTAATTCATGGACGCATAGTAACTTTTCCTTAAGGGAGTCTGCGTAGTCTTGAATTTCCATATCCTGGTTGTCTGGCGTTCCGAATAATAGGTCACAGGGTAAACGGAGTTCTCTTCCAAATAAAACCATGGCTGGTGTTAGTCCTGTCGTGTCATGGACTGCTGATCTATAGGCCATTAAAAATAGTGGTATGTGTTGGTCCCAATCCTTCTGACGTTCATCTACGACCTTTGACAAATGTTCTTCAATGGTCTTGTTAAACCTCTCAACAATGCCGTCTGATTGTGGATGTAAGGCGGTAGTCCGTGTTTTATGAATGTTGAGTAAATCACAGACTTTCTGGAAAACCTTGGATTCGAAGTTGCGTCCTTGATCTGAGTGCAACTCTAACGGAACACCAAATCTGCTGAATAAGTTATTCACAAGGACCTCTGCTATGGTAACAGCTTCTTGATTGGGGATCGCAAATATTTCAGGCCATTTACTGAAGTAGTCAATTGCCACTAAAATGTACTTGTTACCATTATTTGTTTCTGGAAAAGGGCCAGCTACGTCAATGGCGATACGTTCAAACGGTAGGCCCACATTATACTGTTTCATTTTGCCCCTAGATCTTGTTTTGGGTCCTTGGCTTGCGGCACAGGTTGAGCACTGCCGACACCACGATTTCATATCCTGGCAGTAGTTGACCCAGTAAAATCTGTCGCGAATCTTGTCAATATGAACTTCTTCCAGAACTTCCGATATCTTCCTCCTTGGTACCACTAACTGTGTCTTCACTACTTTTCCATCGGCGCTTTCCCAGGCTCGTTTAAGAAGTCCATTTTCCACCACCAGGGAGTCCCACTGAGCCCACAGAGTTTTAAAAGCAAGTCCTTTAGTTGATATCTCGCTCCAGCTTGGTCTTGGTTGATGTTCTTCTTTAGCTCTTAGCAATAGTGCTATTTCACTATCTTCAAGCTGATCCTTTTTAAATTGCTTTGTGGTCCACTGCTGATCAACCTCAAATTTCGTTTGCCTAATCGGAGTAATTCCTTCTCGTTGACCTATTCTTTGGCAATGCTTACAATTATCCGCGCATGGTCTTCTGGATAAAGCATCTGCATTATTATGCAATCTCCCTGCCCTGTGCTTAACCTTAAAGTTATATTGTTGTAACTTTTCAAGCCACCTGGCTACCTGTCCTTCAGGCTGTTTCATATCCAAAAGCCATTTAAGTGCTGCATGATCAGTCCTTATCAGAAATTCTTGCCCATATAGATATTGATGGAAATGCTCAACAGACCGTACTATTGCTAAAAGCTCTTTTCGAGTTACACAGTAGTTACGTTCAGGTTTCGAAAGTGTTCGACTGTAGTATTCGATAACTCGTTCTTCTCCTGCTTGTACTTGCGATAAAACTGCTCCGATGCCGGTGTTGCTTGCATCTGTGTCCAATACAAATTTACCCTTTTTTTCCGGATATCCCAATATTGGACTAGAACATAGAGCCGCTTTTAATTTCCTGAACGCAGAATCGCAGTTATGATCCCAGTTATAATTTGCTCGTTCTTCAGTGAGCTTATGTAGAGGTGCAGCTGTATTTGCAAATCCTTCAACAAATATTCTATAATAAGTACATAGTCCAAGGAAGCTCCGCAGTTCATATTTGTCGCGAGGACGAGGCCAGTCCTTGATTGCTGTAATCTTCCGTTGGTCGGTTTGGATTCCCTCTGATGACACGACATGCCCGAGAAATTCAACTTTTTGTTGGAAAAGAAAACATTTCTTTGGATTCAGTAAGAGCTGAGCATTCTTGATTCTAGTAAAAACTTCATGCAAGTTTTGTAGGTGCTCTTCGAAAGTTTTTCCCATTACCATTATATCATCAAGATAGACCAGGCATGTCTTCCAAGTGAGGCCTCGTAGAACAACCTCCATAAGACGCTCAAAAGTAGCAGGGGCATTGCATAGTCCGAAGGGCATAACTCTAAACTGATATAAACCACTTCCGGTAGAGAATGCGGTCTTTTCCTTATCTTGTTCGTCAATGCCTACTTGCCAGTAGCCGCTCTTTAAGTCGAGTGTTGAAAACCAATGAGATCCTGCTAGTGTTGTCAACGTGTCATCAATCCTGGGAAGTGGATAGCTGTCTTTCTTGGTGACGTAATTGAGCTTTCTATAGTCCACGCAGAATCTGGTAGTTCCATCCTTCTTGGTGACTAAGACAACAGGAGACGACCATGGGCTTGATGATTCCTCAATAATTCCATCGTCAAGTATTTTGTTGACTAATGTGGTAACCTCTTGCTGCTTCGTCACTGGTAGCCTCCGAGGATGCTGCCGTATGGGGTGAGCACTTCCAGTGTCGATTTTATGTTTTATGATGTTCGTTCTTCCAGTAGTGCCATTTTTTCTTTCAAAGGCTGTACTCTGCTCTTTGATAAATTGTGTAGCGCTTTTCAGTTCTTCGGAAGACAGATGATGCCACGACTTCTGGAAATGTTCTAGGACTTCCTTAGGTGATGTCGAGGGTGTTACTTCTGACTGCGTTTCGCAACTGGTTACCCACTGCACCGGCCCGCAAGTGGCTATCACATCTACTTTATTGATTTTGATGGAATTAGATGAAATATTTGCTATCCTTATCGGTACTTCGCCGTCGGTTTTGACTAGTGCTTTGCCTACGAGATGTTTGCAAGGCAAATCGTGGTGTTGGATAAGTCCGATGCAGCCTCCAAAATCCTTCTCCAATTTCCCAAAAATTATCTGCTCGGTATTTCCGCTTATTCTGACAGTACATGCCGCCACTACTTTAGTCGGTGTGCCATCGTCTGTTTTGGTAAGGATGAACTCTTCGGTGCCAAACTTCAGAAGATTAAGCTTGCTGTCAAAAGAGAATCCATGTTGGCCAATGAGATCCATTCCCAAAATAAATTCGTCTTCTATGTCGGCTACTAACACTGTGTGGTGTAATTTAATGCTTCCAAGTTGAAGTTCGATATCCATTTTCCCAAGTACTTCAGCTGTCTCACCGGTAACCGTACGTAAAACTACATTCTTTGATATGGGTAGAACTTCTACTCTATTTACCCTGTTGGCCCTTATCAAAGATACCGCCGCACCAGTGTCAACAGTAATTGTTATGGCTCTTCCGTTGATCTTTCCTTTAATAGTTAGACTGTCGGCGGCTTTTCCTAGGCTTTTTATGGAGACGATCCTGGGAGCTTTATCTTCCTTAGCCAACACCCGCCCCGCAATGTTGACTAATTGAAGTTTTCCTGATTTGACTTGGAGGCCCTAGGGTCTCTGGATGGAGATCTAGACCGTAGTTGTACTCGGCAGTCTCTTTTGAAATGCCCAGTCCTGCCACATCTATAGCACTGATTTGATGTATTTCGGTTACGTGGCCTATCTTCTATTGGCTCCCGGAATCTCCCTGTGGCCTGAAGAACTTCTGTTAATTTCTTCAAAATTTCGCCCATCTCAGTTAATTCACAGCTGTTTGTCGGCTTTTCTTCCTGGATGGATACGGCCCTGATTTTTGGCTTGGAGATGTTACAGGCTGCCTCGATTTCTAGGGCTCGACCGAAAGCTTCGCTGCTGTTATCAAATTTGGCTAGGCGTAGCATTTTCTGAGTTTCTGGATCTCTAATACCATCCACGAAATATTGGGCAGCAAGTTCCTCTTGAAATTCCTCTGTCGCTCCCGGGTAGGCCAATTGAATGAGACGTCTAATGTCTGCCTCAAACTCTTGCAAGTTTTCACCAGGCTTCTGATGTCGGGACTTAACTTGTGCCTGATACAGTTGTATTCTATGTTGGTCTCCAAATCGTCTCTCTAGGGCAGCTGCAAGTATGTCATATTTCACCTGTTGGCTGATGGGTATAGTCTGTAATAGTTCCAGGGCAGATCCACGAAGCGCAACCACTAGTGATGTAGCCATTTCTTCGTTATTCCAACCGTTAGCAATAGCAGCGGCTTCAAATTGCCTTCTGTACATTGTCCACGATGTTTGACCGTCATACGTTGGAGGTTTGATGTTTTGTCCTGAGGCGAATGCCCTCTCGGTGGGTACTTGATGTTTTAGTCTGGTAACTTCTGCTTGTAGATTTTTCATTTCTTTCTGTACGTCTCCTACTTCTTTTTGTATAATGTTTACTTCTTTTTAAAATTTCTCATTTTGCCCGTCCAATATTTTCTGTATTTTTCCTTGCTCGCCTACAATCACATCAAGCATCCATTTCTGAAGCTGGTCCTGTTCTGCTTGCCTTCTACGATCATCCTCTTCCCGTACCGCTTGCCTTTTATCTTCTTGATCTTGTAAAATTTTCTGAAGCCGGTCCTGTTCTTCTTTCCTTTTATCTTCCTGGTCTTGTAAAATTTTCTGAAGCCGGTCCTGTTCTATTTGCTTTTTCCTCTTCCCGATCCGCTCGCCTCTCAGCATTTAAATTATCCATAAAATCGGCCAACATTTTATTTATTTGCTCCATTTCTGCCGTTTGTTGCCTCGTATTGATCATAGAATGTTATAAAATTTTACCAGAATCCACCAATCAAACGGTCTCGTTGACGTACTGTACTTCTTTCCTCGAAAAATACTTCGCAAGTCCGGTTCCTTCACAATCCGACTTCTGACACCAAATGTTACGTTTTTCCCGTGTGTTCTTAACAGAATTACAACTTTGCTATTTTCAACTAATACTCTCTTTATTCACTACCACTGTATACAATTTAACACTCTAAACTACTCTTATAACTTTACAACTAATATCTATTCAACACTCAATGATTAACTGAACTGAACTGACTAACATTCGCCTTAGGTCTGCTTATATATAATCTCAAATCTATCACGAATATTCGGGAAGTATTCCGAGGCCACTCTATATGATCTCGACGAGGCCCTCGAGATAATTCCAGCGATCCTGAAACTTCGCGGCCGGCCGGGCGATGATTCATACAGACAGAGAAGCGAGCGGCACGGCGGCTAGTTCTATAGGGTAGCACAAAAACGTTCGGACGGTTGTTAGTCGTGACAATATTTTACACATTCAAAATAAAAGTAAAAAACGCAATTGATTAGAAACCATAGAAATTAATAAACTTAAAGAGACCGATTTACTATTGAATGATCAAATTGACCTAAACAATTATCCCCTCTTAAACCCTGAGATGGAGCCACCCACTTATGGTTATAAGCAGGTAGTTTTCTAGCATTATAATATTTAATTTAGTTTAAATTACTCATCATCCGAAGAAGGTACTGTGTACCGAAACAATTGTCATGAAGATTTAATAGACCAAAATTGTGAAAATCAAAAACAAATGTTTTAATTTATTACATAGTAATGGATTTACATCAAGTAACAGTCAACTCAATCAAGTTAATTTTAGTAAACCATTTTTCTAACTCGATTATAAGAAGGACAGGGTTCTCGTGAGGGATTCCAGTGAATGGAATGGGCAATGTATAATGTATTTGAATTGTTCTGGCTTCAATGCTCAAGGCAAGTGACTGTAAAGCATCGGCTAGTCTGTACTTTTTATTGTCTATGGCTTGACTCTTTGAAGGAAGTGTACAAATTATTCGTCCAATTGAGTTAATACCTGTCAACTATCTAACATAAGAAACTCTTCATGCGCAATGAACTTGTTTTTTTATCAAGTTTATTCCTGGGATTGAATTTATTGTCAAACATAAATGAGGGTTGTGGTTACCTCTCTTAATGAATTTAGTCTTCACCAAAAGACGTTTTGCTACCGTTGCCGGCAGCAATAAAAGTACGTTTGCTACCGCTGGTTTATCTACTCAAATAAAGAGTGTCTTTTATTCATTGGGCTGTTCTGTCAAGTTACATGTGAGACGTTTGTCAATTTTCTAGCATGTCGGCAATATTTTCAATAAATAAATCAAGTTGATTTGATAATTGTTTTACTCCTACTGCCGCCGGCAGCAAAAGCCTTTTGCAGCCGCTCGGGAAATTTAAATAATTAAGTATTTTTAAGTTTATTCTATTATTTTATTCTTTAAAGAAAATTCGGAGTAAAAGAATGTCCCTGAAGTTAGCTTCAGATTCAGATTCATTTCTGACCCCAGATTTACATTTTTACAGTCGTCCAAATGAAATTGAATTAGTAAGTAATAATTAGAGAGAACAAAAATGTAGGGTATCGAAATAGTATATTATTTTATATGGAGGAAAAGTGATACTTTTCATGGCGCGCTCATGTTTAACAGCCGAACGGAGTGAGGCTGGTAATAGAGAGCAAGCCATGAAAAGTAACTTTTCCTCCAAATAAAATATGCTGTTTTTTCTTCAAATGTCGACAAATTAATGCAAAAACGTCTCTTTTTAATAGTAATAATATCTAATTATTATTAAAAATAAATGGGTTCGCAAGTCGGCTTAGACCACGGTCGTAGGTGGCCTTGCTTAGACTGGTGTCGGTGAATATAGTAACATAAAGCTGTCAGTGGACACTGTCAACAATAATTATTTTTTTAAGATTCTCCGATTGCGTTTTAATTCCGTATTGATAAGCAGTTATTGAGTAAGTTCGATTTAATAATAACCAATTTGTTCCTAAATTAGTGATTTTTAGAAATGCAGCCACAAATTGAGTGATAAATACAAAATGTAGTTTAATAAATCTTGAGTTTTTGACGCTTATTTTGATGTCTGTTTGTATTGTATCTATGTTGCTATGACAACACTTTTACCTCCGCCGGCGGAAAAGTGAAAAGTAAAGCTCCGGCGGAGGAAAAATGAAACTTCACGGCCGCCTACACAGTCGAGTAATGACGGATTTACTGACGTTTGAAGAAAAACGTGTTTTTCTACAGCCGCGCGCAAAATAACTAATTGCTAAATTCAAATGAAATCGCAAAATCGACGAATGCCGTGGATCCTTATTTTGCGCTCTAGCGCGAACATGGAAAAGAAAAATCTCACTTTTTCCGTCGAGTGTGCTATTATGGTCATGGAAACGGAAGATAAATAAATGA
Organism: Pissodes strobi; assembly: GCA_016904865.1. Classification (NCBI taxonomy): domain Eukaryota; kingdom Metazoa; phylum Arthropoda; class Insecta; order Coleoptera; family Curculionidae; genus Pissodes; species Pissodes strobi. The sequence continues at coordinate 780 of JAEQML010082657.1, read as the reverse complement.
CAGTATTGACAGTCGTGCGTTTGTTGCTGGCACTCCTGTTCTAAATATGCCCGAAGCCCGAATATAATATGTCAAAACTGACAGTCATTTGCAAATTTCAGAATAAGTATAGAGAAAAATGTGGATTTAATTTTAAAAAATGCGGCTGTAGAAAAAGTTCTGTGTGTTTTTCGAGCGCAAAGTAAGATTGCCGTTTTCGAAAGATTACTGCGCTCCGGTACGCGTCGCGCAGTAGCATTCTTTCTCAAGCGGCAATCCGTTACTTTGCGCTCTAAATACACAAATAACTATTTTAGATAAATTTTGATTAAAATTAGGTATTTCATTTGAAATAAATAATAGAAAAAAGTACCTACCTTATTCTTTATTATAACAGCACCCTTTCAAATGTTAATAATATTTTTGAAATCTCACTGGTTTCACTGAAGAAATTTTGATGTGGAAGTGACAAGGAACATCTCATTCATACGCTCGTGTAATTGCAACCCCCAGTTAACTCTGATAGTCCGGGAAAATTAGACTGAATATTTTAAAAATATATAAAAAATGTGCTTTTATATGTTTCACTAAAATTTAGATGTGGAAATGACAAGGGTCATCTCTTTCATACGCACGTGTAATTGCAACCCCCAGTTAACTCTGATAGTCCGGGAAAATTAGACTGAATATTTCAAAAATGTATAATAAATGTGCTTTTATATGTTTCACTAAAATTTTGATGTGGAAATGTAAGGGTCATCTCATTCATACGCACGTGTAATTGCAACCCCCAATTATGTC
>JAEQML010082656.1:0-10740 GCA_016904865.1 Pissodes strobi | reverse complement strand
AGCGGTTAGACGTTAGTAAAATTTCCGAATCCTAAATGAAAAATACTGAATATATTAGCTTTTGTTTAATCTACCCCTCACCGACCCATATCCACCCGCTGGTTTAAGTGAATCTACCTCGAAAAAAAAAGTGCTTGTGGCAACACTGATGGCTAATGGCTATGTTCAACCAGTGTTGCCGTTCTATTACAATTGTAATAGATCTATTACTATTTTCAAGCATCTATTACTCTATTACCTTAGTGATCAAATCTATTACCATTACTAATGTTTTCATAAAACTGAGTATTTATCACAAATTACAAAAACTACATGTCCTAACGCAACCACAAACACTTTCCTGCTACTACTATGTAAACCTAGTCGATGGCAAAATTGTTAAATCACTCATGTTCCGTTTACCGGCAAACTGGTCTTTGTGTTGCTGTTTGCCGTATTGCCCTCTCGCACTGAATCATAAGTAAAGAAGGAGATAGCGAGATGCCAACTGGAACCTCGAATATATCCATTCCGATAACCTTTTTCGTTTGTCGGCATCACATAAGATAAGATTCGTAATAAGAACGCCTAAAAAGCGTAACGAAGAAGATGTTAACAGATATAAAATATAATATGAAATTTTTTTTATGGCGAAAATTACGCATTGCCCCTATGCAAGCCACGGAAAAACCAATCTATTACAATTTTCAGAAATCTATTACTTTTTAGCAATCGATCTGTTACCCTAAATCAAAGTCATGTGGCAACACTGTGTTCAACGGGTCTTAGCGATTTAGCGCGGTATTGAACTACCTCAGCAGAAAAGCGAACGTTAGCCTAGTTACCGCTAAATAAAAGCGATTTTTTTAGTCAGCGGACTATATACTCGACACGCCGAACAGATTCACCAATCGCGGAAACAATTCGTCTTATTTTATGATTGAATCGACCCAATGTTTTGTTTTTCATTTCGATTTTTCTTATCCATAATACAAAAAATAAATATAGAGTGTGTTAATCAAAGTTCCTATGTTTGGAACCAATGGAATCATAAAATAAGAAGAATTATTGTATCCGTGTTTGGTGAATCTGTTCGGCGCGTCGAGTATAGCACCAAAATTGCGAATAATTTCAAATAATACTAGCCTTACATTTTAAATTTTAATTATTAAATTTTTTGTTTATGCAGATTTATGTTAGTTATGGACAATAATGACGCATTTATAGCATCTAACTGGACTGTGGTCACCTATGCATGCAAGTGGGGACGTTGCTTGTAATGGCAACAACTCCGAACAACATAATTCTCGAACATAAACATAAAAGTAAGCGACTTCTGCAGAAATTACTATTAGGAACTCGAAAAGGTAAAACTTAACTAGATTCGAAAAAATGGCTTGTTGCCTAGCTGACGAACGTTTAGTTATAGCAGAGACAAGGGTTATAGAAACTATTTTTCAAGAAACAAAACAAAAAAATAAACAAATAGGTTTTGTTATGAAGAACGTCTTTTGATTTTGACAGTAGACTTTTCCGCATAGGAGAGTGCCGTGTCGATCAACGGGACTATTAGCGCTTAAAAGCGATAGCGTAATATGCTAAGGGCCGATGAACATAATCTACCTCGAAAAAAGAAGTGCTTGTGGCGACACTGCTTCTTGCTTCTCATATAGTTGGTGAACCTGAACACAGAAATAAACACTTAGAGCTAGATCTAGCACGGTAACTAATCAGGCCAATGTATTATGGAGCTGATCAATGACAGTTTGTGACAAGAGGGGCTGCATTCTATTAGCTGGCAGGAACATCAAACTGATGAGAGCAGTTAGATTACGGGGAGTGACGCCCACGCCATTCCGAATTGCCACGGGATGTAGCCCATCAAATCCCATCGTCCTTCCCCAGGCTGGACAACACGGAAGTACAAAGTCTGGAGCTGGCCAATGACAGTTTTTGGATATGCATTGTATTAGCAGGCAGGAACGTCAAACTGGTGAGAGCAGTCTAATTACAGGGAGTGACGCGCCCGCCATTCCGAGTTGCCAAGGGATGTGGCTTATCAAAACCCATCGTCCTCCTCCAGGCTGGAGAACACCAGAGTACAAAGTCTGGAACTGATCACTGGGAAGTGATCCAACAAACCCCAATTTTACCCCTGTCAGACTAGGAATCACCAAAGGAATGAGTCTGAGGCCGATGATTCCAGTGGAAGCGGCCCTAGGTGGTAGATGCATACGCGTACTCGCATCGTCCGCACCACTCCACCAGAACTGGGAAGCGCTAAATGGTTTTCTCGAATCATGTTCCGCTTCCGCGCTGGTGGTTCCGGATACCACAGTAGGAATATATGGATATGATGGTGCTTCCAAGGTCAAAATATTCCGGAAGTAAACTGCCCGGCCATTCGGATCTCCGGGCGCTGGGTGGCCCTGGGAGCCCTTCATTCCGCATTTCACAGACAGCAAAGATACCGAACCAATTTAGAATATATTTCTGAAACATAAGAGGCCTAAATACCAACATAAATTCGGTACACCTACATCTACAATCAAATAGACCACACACACTTACTTAGAAACACAAGTATGTTCTACAACAACAACAGTAAACTACCCCTATCCTGGTTACGACTTACATACCCGATTTACACATAAGTTCGGAATATGCCTTTTTGTCTGAAGCGACCTTTCATGTCACCGCGAGGAAACACTCGAACCGAACAACCTTGGCGTCAAGGCATTAACCAAGTTTATATGTTGTCTTTATCGCCCTCCGAGCGATAGAGCCTACCAAAGCTTTTGAACTGAAACTTCGCCGGAAAATGTGAAAATTTTGAACGTCGCGATCCCGACACACGGCGGGCGAGCTGGCAGGGAACGAAAAACAGTCACGGACGTTTATTGTGATATCTTTGTTAGTTTAGAAGATAAAAATATGGAATTTGCTCTATTACCTTGTCAAGACAAGCGAAATTTTTATGAAGAATAGTTTTTTTCATTAAGACCTTCCTTTTTTGTTAATTGAGTGTTATATTTAAAAACTACTTTTTAACCAAATCCGTTAAGATATGTATATGGCTAGGACGATTAATTATTATGATATCTTTGTTAGTTTACAAGATAAAAATATGGGGTTTACTCTATTACCTTGATAAGACATAAGCGAAACTTTTATGAAGAATAGTTTTTTCATTTAGGCCATCCCTTTTTGTTAATTGAGTAAAAACAAAACTACTTTTTAACCAAATCCGAGGCTACGACGTTTAAGTTTAAGAAGTTTCACTTCTGATATGCGCACATATAGTGCACACGCTTTTTTTCAACACTTGCTACCATTTTTGACTAATACAGGTCGATCACCCCAGTTCAGAAATAATCGTTCTGGGAGACTTCAATGCCCACAACACCAACTGGCTCAAACATCACAAGACCGACAACGAAGGTAGAGAAGCTGAAACATTTGCCATCAGCTGCGGGCTTACTCAACTTGTACTACTTGTAGACAAGCCAACTCGAATCTCAGAGAGGGGCGAATTCGCCGCCCTCCTGGATCTTTTTCTAACCACCAATCCTGTCCAGTAGACAATTACAGTTGATCCGCCATTAGGTGGTACTTCCGACCACAAACTTATTACAACGGTTTGTGAATTGCCACTCAGACAGAAGGATTCACCATTGCCTCGCAAAATATGGCATTACAATTCTGCAAACTGGAACGACCTAAGTTCTACCTAGATTTTCCTTGGCCCGGCGTCCGCTGCACTGGTGACCGATCAGTCTGCTGCGAAGAAATCACGCAAGTAATCTAAGGAATGGAAGCATACATCTCAAATTCCATCAAGTTACCATCAAAAGGAAAACTCCTTTTACTAACCGGTTTCACTGGGTTTCTCTTTTTTTTTGTACCAATCTACAAAACCAGTTTTTTTTTCTTTACAGGCCTTAGTGGCGACGGGTGCTGCGAAATGCTTGGGTCGGCGCTTTCTCCCGATCAGCTCCGGTTGTCGAGGGGCATGCCAAACGGAAGGGACGGCCATGGGGGGTCATTGCCTGATGCTGCGGGGTCAATTTTTTTCCGATGGCAAGGACTAAAGGCCACTAGACTGTACTAGACATCGTAACTGTTAGTCGTCTCGGTGTTTTTGCCAGAGCTCCGGTCTCCGGTTGGTCCGAATCAAGCAGGTTGGTGGCAGCGCCGTCATTAGGATAACCTAATAATCTTTTTTGTTTTTCTCTCAGCTGTCGGATTGGATCACGGTCACTTATTGACCGTGGGATTGGATAGGTTAGGTTATTTTAAGCTTGGTTGCGCGTAGTTGCGCTATAGTTTAGACAAGGAAAGAAGGACATATAACATGGGAAAAAGCCTATTATTATCAGCTGCCACATAAATAACTGGGCAACTTCAATAAATTAATCGAAATTATAAGTAATAAATAATAATTAATAAGAAAGTAATTTTCAGTCGAAAAATAATATAGCCATTTTATAGATAGAGTATGAAATAGTATATTAAAGTTACTTTTCATGGCTTGCTCTCTATTACCAGCCTCACTCCGTTCGGCTGTTAAACACGAGCGCGCCATGAAAAGTATTACTTTTCCTCCAAATAAAATATGCTGTTTTTTCTTCAAATGTCGACAAATTAATGCAAAAACGTCTCTTAATAGTAATAATAATTATTATTAAAGATAAATGGGTTCGCAAGGCGGCTTACACTGGTGCGGTGTCGGTGAATAGGCTCAGGTTGTTGCTATAGTAATGTAACATAAAGCTGTCAGTGGACACTGTCAACAATAATTATGTTTTTAAAATTGCGTTTTCGATTGCATTTTAATTCCGTATTGATAAGCAGTTATTGAGTAAGTTGGGTTAAATAATAACCAATTTGTTCCCAAATTAGTGATTTTTAGAAATGCAGTCACAAACTGAGTGATAAATACAAATTTTAGTTTAATAACTCTTGAGTTGTTGGCGCTTATTTTGTTGTGTGTTTGTATTGTATCTATGTTGCTATGACAACACTTTTACCTCCGCCGGCGGAAAAGTGAAAAGTAAAGCTCCGGCGGAGGAAAAACGAAACTTCACAGCCGCCTACACAGTCGAGTAATGACGGATTTACTGACGTTTGAAGAAAAAATATACTACCTACGCCTCTGTTGAATGACTCTCCTTGAAGAAGTTTATGGCTTTATTGATTATTTGATGACTGAAAATATCCAAGATCGGGTATCCCACATAACATTAAAAGCACATTCATATTCTTAACATATTTTTCTAAAGTGCGATGAGGAATATTCTTTATAGTAGATTTATGTCACGTGCTACGAACATCTTCTTAAAGAACATTCCACATCGGATATGCAAAGAACGTACTTAAAAATTATGAGATGCTCATAATATCTTCTCAAAATATTCTCGTAGATTACGTGCCAAGAATATACTTTGAAGCATATCCCTATAACGAATATTCTTATCACCTGAATGAAATATAACAAAAATCAGGTGTTCGATGTTTCCAGAAAGCTTACATTTTGTGTTTGCTACTCATCAAATCAAATAAATCATTTTTACTTCTTTGTACACTGGTTAATTATGGGCATTTTGCAATTGTTCGAATTTCGAATATAAATATACCTCTATAAAAAAAGGCTCCATTATACTGGACCTACAATGTCTAGTCGTTAACGGCTTTTATACGGTGTTATTAAGACGGGTATTTAATTTGTATCACATTATAAGGAGAAGCATCTAGCTGTTACGCTATAACTTTTTCTAACATGCGCAGTTGCGTTGTATGATGAGCGTTGACTCCATCTAGTGTAGGTGGCGTTGACTCGAGCGATTGCATTCGCGCCATGTCTTCGCGATGCAATCAATTTGCCGCAAGAGCCTTCGTGGTCGAGAGGTCTAGATGGTTAGGTCTCAATTCGACGGCTATCGGCGGCTCGGGTTCAAACCCCGTTGCTTTTTTTTATTTTATGAAAAATATACCTTTTGATGACATGACAGGCATTTTTTGCAATAATGTAATGCACATCACATGCATAGCACATATATGGGCACCTGATATTGGTGTCCTGTAATATATTCTTAGCATATGCTATACTGAACCTGAATGTTTTTTAGGGAGATTCTTAGCATATCTTCGTGCCGCAAGAGAATATTATTATCAGGTGCTAAGCATGCAAAAATGTTATGTGGGATCAAATTACTTTCGATAATTAAATAAACATCCCTACCATGATATACTCAGAGGTAACACAATGTGTACATTATGCATTATTATCATATATTTAATACTCCTATATCGTGTGTCCAATTTGTTTACTATGGAACTGCAGTTCGCCGAGGATGTACTTGTTGCACTTGCTTGATGTGTACTTTGTTGGTTAATTTGCGCATGAGCTAGCGAGGCAAATAGTATATTTCACATATTAAAATCAATAAAATCATAAATATGGTATGTACGTTTTGAAATCCAAGTCAGTGTGAAACGCCCTCATCATAAATTAGTATTTATGTTAACAATATAATTTAGGAAATTTATTTGTCGTATAACTTTAATGATATTCCAAAAATGAATAGATGTTTGTGGTGGATAGAAATAATTGAAAAACAACATATGATTACAAAACAATATGAACCTTAGTTTTCAAACAGGATGTAACTGCAGATATTCATTTATATATTTTTGGGTTAAGAGGTAAATAAAACATGATATTATAACACTTCTAATTTTATTGCCCCTTGAATAAAATAGTGTATTTTTGCCTTATATAGGTATTCTTTAGACGACATTTGTTTGGCTTCATGGAAAAATCTCACATTTATGGACAAATCCATAATTAATTTACATAATTGTATTCTATGATTAGCATCTTCACTACAAGTTCACACCGACAAATTGTCCAAGTTTGAAATAACAATAAACAAAGTAAGTATAGGCTTTTGAGTAAAGTACAAAGCAAACGTTAAACACCAAAATGAACGACTTAAACGGCAACAAACAACAGAACGGCAAAAACTTCGAAATAACAGTAAACAAAGTAAGTATAGCGATTTGAGTAAAGTACAACGCAAACAGTAAACACCAAAATGGACGACTCACAATGACTTTAATACTGTAAACGGCATATATTCATTAAATATATGGTAAACGGCAACAAAACGGCAAACGAGCTGACAATTCGGCGCTCTATACGACCACGTACACGTGGAGGCGATCCTCGATCCATAATCGAAGGGGCACCGGTTATTGGTTGAAATAATTGACTTGCGCTCAACGCTGAAAGTACACATCGATCATTCTATCTCGTTTTGATTTCGGACAAATTTTGGCGCGACTCACGATATAGGAGTATTAAATATATGATTATTATTAAAACAAGAAATATGCAAATAAAACTACAAGGTCAGCAGACAATAATTACCTCTGAAATGAAATTCCAGGGACCAAGCTCCTTCTCACTTCGACTCTTGCCACCATATGCCGAACAATTTACCATTATGAATCGCGGCTATAGCATACTCCCTTGCAGTGGCGTAGCCAGAGCTAGTCCTTGGGGGATCAGTGGCTGCTCGTGCATGGGTTTAGAAAGCTGGAGAGGAAGCTCGCCGCGGTCGACGCCCAATTTTTACCCAAAAGTCGTTAAAAAACAAGGATTCGGCACCCTCTTGAATGGCAATTGTTGCGCACTTAAAGAAATGAATAAGTAGGTACCTACTTATTCATTTCTAGGTTGTAAAAAAAGTTCATGAGAAGTTCAAAAAATATAAAAGTTTGATGACAAAAAAAGGTTATTGTACATATTTTTGTCGGTGGTTAGCACTTCGACCTTGCCGTTTTCTAGTTTTTAAAGTGAAATTCCATTCGCCTATTTTTGTCCAAAATACATTTTTCAATAACTTTTTCATTAAAATCTAGAATTCGTTTGACCATATACCACTCTCAATACTTATCATATAGCTAAATCATTTAGGGTCGGTTTTTTCCTAATTGTTACTTTGATTGTTTGTTGACCATACGATAAATTTTAAGTGCTTGGCAACACGAAATTCGATATTTTATCTAATTTTTAACTTTTCGGTAGGCAACCAGTAGTTACCGTTAGTAACTAACTTGTCGCTGTTTATTTTCGAATTTTTCTATTAATATAGATTTTTGATTGATTATTTCAGAGTGGCCTCCACCAATAAGCATTCGGCCATTAGGAGACTTGTAATACAGTAGGTATCGGACTTGGCCAATTAAGGCCGTCTGGGCAAATTCCCATAGCCCATTGTAATTATAGCTATCTCTGTCTAAATCTTCTCTAAACTTCTTCAGCTATCGATTTATTCATATACACCACACATGATTCAAGACAACACAACAAAGGATTTTTCACAATAGTATTGATATTATCTTAAATATTTTTTTTAACAAAGTACTACAAAACTATTCAGGGTAATTCACGTGAGTAGATTATATATTCAAATTATTCCTATTCAGAAAATTCATTATTAAAGTCAACAGCACGGGTAATAAGTTTCGAAAAGAACGATAAAAAAATTTGATTTCACTCTGCCCCTATCAAAACAGTTAAAAACAAAACTACTGCTATAGGTCGCCCAGCCGTTGTTGACCTTCGAAACGCATGCCTTTGCATGCGTTTCGAGGGTCAACAACGGCTGGGCGAACTATATTGACGGCCTTCGCCGCCACCTGTTTTTGTAGGGTTTTTCCCCTCTGCCGCTCAGCCGTCGAACTGCATCAGCGGCAAATCCTACTGTAAAACAACTGATTTATAATTAATATTTCTTAATACGGTAGATAAGGACAAAGGAGCAGTGAGGCAGTGACTCCGCTAGAAATCAGATCGTCATACAAATTACCTTGCTTACCCGTACACTCAAAAAGAATATGGCTTATATCACCAATTTTCCCACATTCACAGTAGGGGTCATTCAACACTCTTATCCTATTAAGGTGTTGAGGGGTACAGCAATGTTCTCATTCTGATTATGGTAGTTATGTGACATCTATTTATAAATGGAAACTTTGTTTCGTTAAAAATGAATCCTGTATCCGCCCAGTGGCGGATTTGCAGTCTCGGCCGCCCTAGGCCCCAAGCTATCAGCCGCCCCTTTCTCAGCATCCACCATATAGACTACATAATGAAATTACTTTATTGCCAACTTTTATATACCTAGTATACACACCTTGGCCAGTAAATAAGAAAGCCTCAGATCACATGTTTGTTGACCTCAGCTTTGCTTCGGCCGACCATTACATGTGATCTGATACATTTTTTACTTTACTGGCCTAGGTACGTAATACACTATTTTTGACACGATTGGGGCCGCCCCTAAATCCGGCCGCCCTAGGCCCGGGCCTACCGGGCCTTACGGGAAATCCGCCACTGTATCCGCCCATACCAAGTCCCTTTATGTAATATAGATTCCTTCCATCTCATTTTCCATTGATCCACTTTATCTTTTTTAATAATTGTAGTTAAATCCATGTAATCAAATAGAACAGGCATAGGAACATAAGAGCTCTACCCACATTGGCAAGTGCATCAGCAATTTCATTACCCTTAATCCCTGAATGTCCAGGAATCCAGGCAAGTTTAAAACAATAAAAACCATTATTATTAGCTTCAATTATTAGCTGTTTGGTCATAAAAGCCACAAAATGCAAATTTTTCTTAAGTGAAGTGATTTATTAAGTGATTATTCGAGTTACTTGAATTTTCCCATAACGAGTAGATATTTGCAGTATCGCTGGCCTTCGTTCATATTTTATTGACGTTTTTTTATGGTTAATGCTTAACGCGTTCATCATAGATTACGATTAAATATTTCGGCGTTTGTTCAGATAAAGCGTGTGATTTACTTCATCAAGTAACCGAGTAAAGCCTACTATTTCTCGTTGAAATACAGTTGTTACCATAAATTAATCTGCCAGAATTACTGGTCACTTTCTGACTATCTGTTTTATTTGATTAGCGTTTGATTTCAATGTTCCAGAGGAGAAGGCCGCTAAATTAGGTATCTGATTTTTTATTGCTTGCGCTAAATAATTGAAACGTTCTGGATTTACTTTGATTACTGTTTGAGTATTTGTTTGTCACTGACTTTAGTGTTTTTTAGGTTAATATGCGAGTATTTGTTTATTACTGACTTTGCTGATAAATTTCCGGCATTTAAATCTGATCTAATTTTCTAACTTATTTTTTTTTTAATTATTGATTGGTTTTCTTGATAGAAAAAAAATAACAAATTTGTGGTTATCTTTGAATTATGTCGCGAAGCTTAAGCTAAAACGAGTTCCATATTTCAACTTTGAGGTATTTCTCGCTTGTGCCGTCTACAAGCCCGTGGCGCCTTAAATAAATAAAACCCACCCCTACTCTCTGACATTTAAGCTAGGGCCTAATTTGTACGCTCGGCGACAACTCGTTCTAGCCTACGTATCGACACTCGTAAATTCATACAGTTTCAATTTTAAATTCTCCAACTTTTAATTTTTCTTTTAATGTGAAATTATTCACTCTCGGTTTCTTCTAAGCTGGAGTGTGCGCCTATTAGAAGGACAGAAAAAGCGTAAATAATGGTAATTATTGCATATACGGTTTTCTGCTATTTTTGGATTATATGGAAAAAAAATTATGTAGGCACATTCTAGAGTCCCTAGGGATTGCAAATATACTGGAGGAGAAGAAAAATAAGGTAATTGTTTAGTATAGGTCCTTCACATAAAATGACTATTTTGTTA
>JAEQML010082655.1:0-10740 GCA_016904865.1 Pissodes strobi | reverse complement strand
GTGCAGCTGAACAGAGAGTCAAAATGCATTATTAAATTTTCTAAGCGCCTTCGAGCTTGCCAGTCAAGCTCTATTATGTTAATTACTTTTCAAATCAAAACTTTGTTTATCAGCGATTCCCAAGAATCCTTATGAGTTAAAGCCTTTTATTTAATATTCTTTTATTTTACTTAGTTTTATATTGCGTATTGTAGTTGGCCATATAAAATATGGAGATTGTTAAATCAAGAGATCGTCATTCTAATTCATGCTATAAATACTCTTAATTTGACTGCTGAACATGATTTCGGCTCGCCGCATATTATAGTTCACATATGTCTTAATGACCCAGAACGTGGTGTGGGTGATATAAATACTTGAAAAGAGCATTTCTCTTGCATCGCATTCCGTACAAGGATGTAATTATGTAATTCCAGATATTAAATGCGCTGAACGCTTTGATCTCTATAGTGATATACCACACACACACAGACACATGACATCATCACTTAAATGATGGCAAAAGAGGAATTTCAGTTTTTTTTTGTTTTAAATAATGGACATCATTTGAAAACGGTAATGGCATAACTATAAGCTAAAATTACCAATTATTAATAAACCACTGTACCAAAAAGTAGCCGTGATTGGCATTCGTCTTATTCGCGAAGATTAAATCTAGCATTTCACCTATAGACTAGGAATATTACGTGACTCCTAAGAACACTGAGACATTTTTATTTTGTTTAGCCGAGGCTAGTATGCACTAAATTATCATACTTACAGTAGCATATACATGGAATAGGTCGAATATCGTGTAATTATTGTTGCTTCAACTGTTGTTTTCTTATAAAGACAATGCTATAACTAAGCACAAACTTTGGCCGAGTTATGTGAACGATACATATAGAAAGCCAATTCGCAGCTTTTTGTATCTGAAGCACCAAACAGTAAGAATCTGGCTCTGAGTATGACTCAGCAGTATATTAAAACGTATGCTGATGAGAACCAACAAGTTCGAAAGCGCTATGGCTGGTGAACGTCTAACTGCACAGAGGTTTCCATCTTTCGATGCAGAACGAATGGATCTACTAAGTACAACATCCGTTACATCTAATATCATTAGACGGATGCACCCCTACAGTGTAGGGTATCAGCAGACGATTCATGCAGATATATTGCATACTTGTTATGTATTTATGTATTTTATATGTATTTAATGTAGATCGTATCTATCAAATAAAATAATTCAATAGTCCTTGAACTCCTCATAGATGATGTTCCCTTAGCAGCCGGCTAGACCGCTATATTATATTTTCAGCAGGACGGAGCGCCTGCTCATAATTCCCTGACAACTCGCCTCTTTTTAGATAACCATTTTCCTGGAAAATGGTTAGGCACTCATGGATCAGTAAGATGGCCCCCGCGATCACCCGATCTGCCTATTTTGGACTTTTTTTGTATGGTTACTTACAAAACAAAGTTTATGCCAAGCGTCACCGCAACCCACATGAACTTCGTGAAGCCAGTACTGTACAAAGACGTTCAATAATACTCATGAACGCTCTAAAACGAATAACCGAAATGTACGAATTATTTGTTAGAGAAAATGGTAATCATTTCCAACAATTTCTATAGCCATTAAAAATGTCTGTTTATGTTGGTGTTAATGTATGTTAAATAAAAAAGTTAAATTATTATTAATTATTTATACTGTTAAATATTTAGGTAGGTACAGGGTTTTTTTTATATATTGACCCCCCCTTTATCTTTTTTATTTGATGTTTCTGAAAAAACTGTTTAATACAAAAGTTTAATCGTTTAAAGCAAATTTTTAGAAAAACTATTTTTTTCATCTACAGGGTGTTCCAGAAAGTCTGGGCGTGGTCATATTTTCTTATTTCAAATTGCTACCCCACTTTTTTATTAGATTTTTGTATTCTCCTTACAATTCTAAACATTTTTCATGTAACACACCCTATACCTAACTTTGACGCATAAAAAGATATTGACTAAAGAAAGTTGCCTTTTTTTTAATTAATAATAATTAAATAGGTAAACAAAGGTACTGGCCTTAAACTGGTCCTTCACCGTGATTGTTTTAATGTCAGGTAGACTTTCTATCAATGTCATAAAGAGATGAGGAATAAATGCGATTTTTTTTTAAGAAATATAATATTATTATTATTATCTACTACAACCATTTACAACTGTTCAATGTGCCCACCGTTCATTTCAATACACTGTATATAATATCTCTGGATTTGATTTATACTGTTGATAATAAATTGAGAATGATTCTCATTGGTGAATGGCCTCAATTATTCTTGTTCGTAAAACCTCTACGTTTTCCGAGGCAGTTTCATATACTTGATTGTGCAAAAATCCCCATAGGAATGAATCAAGCGGCGTTAAGTCATAGCTATTCGGCGGCCATCTAATAATAATAATAAACATCTTTATTTCTGATTATGTTATACATTACACTCTGAAAACAAAGAAAAAACATACAAAAACAAAAAGAAAATGCGTCAGGATAAAAAATTAATCAAAATAATTGAGCTTTTTAGCTTACATATTCTTCTATAGAATATGGTTCCATCTCAATAAAAAAATTTTTCAATTTAAGTTTAAATTGCTTAACATTATTTATTATTTTTAAATCATCTGGCAAATTATTAAATATCTTGAGGCACATATAACTAGTACCTTTTTCAGTGCGTGTCAATCTATGTATTGGATAATCGGTCCAGTGCGACCAATCCACGTTTGGTATTTCCCATTAATGTAATTTATAACCGGAAAAACTTTGTGCGCTGGGGCTCCATCCTGATGCCATATAATTTCGTTGTATTGACGAAGTGTAAGTTGTCCAGAAAATTTTCGACATCATTGGTCAATAAATTTAAATATTTTCCTCCATTTAAGAACCCGTCAATAAAAATTGGCCCAATAATTTTATTATCTAAGAGCCCACACTACGACCTTGTATTTAAATTTCTCTAGTTACTCGAGGGTTTTGAGTTACCCAAAATCTTACGTTTGTCCGGTTATGAATCCCTGCAGTGCTGAATGTGCACTCGTCAGACCATAATGTTTATTTAAAAAAATTGTTGTCATCTTTTAATAATATCATTTCTTGACAAAACATAATTCTTTTTTTTTATCTTGTGTTAATTTTTGCACCGGTAGGAAACTGTGGCTGATATTTCCTTCTCGCTGCACATGCATTTTTATTATTCTTATAGAATATCCGAAGAATATCGCATTTTTCCGCATCTGTGTATGGCATTTTCTAATGGCATTGATGGAAAGTCTACCTGACATTAAAACAACAGTACCTATGTTTACCTAATTAATTATTATTAATTTAAAAAAAAAACGCAACATTCTTTAGTCAATATCTTTTTATACGTCAAAATTAGGTATAGGGTTTGTTACATAAAAAATTTTTTGAATTGTTAGGAGAATACAAAAATCTAATAAAAAATGGGGTAGCAATTTAAAATAAGAAAATATGACCATGCCCAGACAATTTAAAATAGATGAGAAAAATATTTTTTCTAAAAATTTGTTTGAAACCATTAAACTCTTGTATTAAACACTTTTTTCAGAAACATCAAATAAAAAAGAATAACAAATATCCAAAAATGTTTCTTTTCTTTCATCAGCGCTATTACTATTAAATAGTATAATGTATTTGGAGAAAACTGTAGTTTATTCAGTATTCAGCTAATTTTAAAAATAAATATATACTATTACATATTTTTGGAAATCCCAGATAAAAATGCACAGGATGTTCAATTAAGATATGTTTGCTTAATAACTTTAAAATGGATAGCGCAAGAGAAAACAAACTACGCCACTGGATTCTACGGAAAAAGTTCTATAAGAATACATCTTTAACTATCTCATAAGTTAAAACACAACTGAGATACGGGGGATGTGTCAAAAGTGATAATTTTCAAATTCACCCAGTATCTCAAAAACCAAGAGGACTATGAAATTTTTGTTGACAGCATGTTTATTTTCAGAAAAAAGTAGCACTGTGTCGCGAACACCGCAACCCTCTATCGTTAAAATTAAGCGAGATACCCCATAAAAGTGTCGAAAAATGGACACCCTGTACAGGGTGGCTCTAATTGGAGTCTATGTATGTAGATCTGGAAAACCGTTAGAGACACAGAGTTGGTTAAATTAGGGCAAAATTGCGCATTTAGGTCACTAACAATATACCCTTTAGAAAGTTTTAAAATCCCGAATGTTTCCGGAGATATCCGGAAAAAAACAAAATTTTTTAAAAACCTTTTCTTTTTTCCTGTGCTTATTTAAAACGGATCTCAAATTTAATTGCACTTTTGCATTGCCATTTTTTCCGCTTTATTCAATCGTGGTATCCAGTTTGGAATCTGACGTTTAGTCTTTAAGGGTCATGATCAACTTTTTATTTTTAAATAACGAACTTTATTTTCTTTTATCGTTTTTCGAACCCCTTGAAGACGAAACGCCGCACAGTGGATCAGGCCAATGTATATTTCTGGGCATACGGCAATTATGCAAAATTCCTAACTTTATATAATATTTTAAACAAATGTCTCCTAAGAACTTGAAATTAATTTAAGGTTATCTTGAGAACTTACTACAGGGGTCGTTTATTTGCGAAGAAAATTATTCGTTTAATTATCCTTATTAAGCTGACTATTGCAAATAAAACAGCATAACTTCATACTTAAATAAAAACGCCAAACTACACCTCCACCAGGCCCGCAATACGGGGGGGTGGGGGGTGGGGCTAAAAAGGAAAAGCTCTGGCGCCGAGGGTGCCCCAAAAAAAAATGCGGGGGGGGGGGGGGGGGGGGGGGGGGTTAGTCACGACGCAACGTCTTATCTTTATTATAATAATTTTATTCTATATGATCTATGGGCTTGCAAATTACCCAGTTACTTTAATATCAACACGCAGTTAGTAACAATAATTTTTAAAATCTTATTGTTATAGAATGTGTAACACAAAATTAAGCCTTATCTTGAGTTTTTAAAAAATGCTAAATATGCATAAAGTTCTTTTATATCTATCACTGAGGTCAAGGGTTCCTTAATATAAATATAAAGAGATTTGCCAGCACTAGGCGCCCGCGCCACTTTGGAAAATATAGATAATATTGTGTCTTGGAACATACTGTAGAGTAGTAGTATTTATTATTTAATATAATGATTTAAATTGAAATTAATACTTTTATGAAACACCCTCTATGTTGCTAAAACCAATTTAAAAACCTTAGCAGATCCTTATTAAAAAAGAAAAAACAAAAACAAATTTTTTCAAGTGAAAAGTTCTTTAACATGTATGTGATTTGAGACTCGATGAAACGAGAAAGCGACAGTAAGAAGAGATCTATAGGATATAGCCTGCAAGAGAATGAGATAGGACACAGTTATACGATCACTGAAGCTTAGCAACGATTTTTTGCTATACAGAGTGTTTCCAGATCGATTCGTTATATTATCTAAAATATAATCAAATTAACCCATATTCAATTTACACAAAAATTTACAATGTGGCCCGAAGATCTGCAACTATAGGGATTTTTTCTCATCTCAAACACATTTGTTTTTCGAATGGGAGGTGTATTATTTATCATATCTTTAAACTCGAAACAACTTTTCTTAATATAATATTCTTCTGAATATTTTCGAATTAAGGTACTCTCCTATTGAATGATTTTATTTTTTTTGCCTACCCTGTAGGTTGTTTAATTTGTAGCCATTCTAAGTACACCTAAATATGGTTATCGAATATTATGAACGAACCCTTAAGATTATTTCGATTTGGATTGAGCTACTAATACAAATTTCCCATATGTACGATATCATCTCTACTTAGTGGACCGCACTGTATTAAAACGCCTCGTATATCAACTACCTAGGCTTTATATTTACTTTCGTAAACACCGACGTAATATTATTGATAAGTGTTCATTTTAAACCCCCAAAGTTCTTTTTTTTCACACTTTGGCACTATGACCACAATTGCCTATGTAACGATCCACTGTGCGTCGGATTCCAAACTGGATACCACCATTGGAAAGAGCGGAAAAAGTGGCAACGCAAAAGTGCAATTCAATTTGAAATCCGTTTTTAAATCAGCTCAGGAAAAAATAAACCGATTTCCCACCCCCACTGATGACCCCGTGGGACCGGGTCATCGCTTGTTAGATTTTCGATCCGAGGCTCCGTTGCAGAGATATCGGCAAAAAACTGTTTTTTCCCAAAATCCCTGCTTAAATTAGAGTCCCAGTTTCCCCCATATGGTCAAAGGTAGCCCCATGAAGCTCACCTACCATAAAAATTTCGACCTCGCAGCTGTTCTCGTTCTCCCGAAATTAATTATTTTAGTTTTTTCTTCTCCCCCTCTTCTGGCCGAACGGTGGGGGGTACGGGGTCCAGTTTTCGTTCAGTATCCCAATTTTACGTCGGCTACATGTCCTGAAGGGTTCAAATACCTTCTAGCTATACTGGAACATGCTTAATTAAAGAGGCGTTTCACTTTGATAAGCGTTTCACTTTGATAAGCATTTTTTGTGACTTTACCCTCGCTAAAGAAGTTTCACTTCAAAAATAATTGTTTTTTCGAGGCACCACTTCAATAAACTAGTCATCCAGTTATTATGCAAAATATAATAGATTTTGGAAGATTTATGTGAACCATGATTAAAAATGGAATATTACACAGCTGAATTTTCATGATGCAAATGGAACACATTCAAAAGGCAATAACCGCTTTGTTCTCAATACAACAGGGCATAACATTTTGTACATAATTACTCTCAAAAATCCCCGAACATTACTTTAAATCGCCTCACTTTATTTTTCCACTGAGGTTGGCAAAATATAAAGGTTTTCCTTTTCACAAACAGCTTTAATTTCTCCGGAAAATTATTATTGTTCTAATACCCTTTGTTTTTAAGTTTTCTTATCAAGAAACCTCTTTAAAAATAAATTAAGATTTTGGCGGATTTACGTCGGAAATTTATCTAAGTAGTATTCAGTCTAAACATTTGTTCTCATTTGATAAAACGGCTTAGAAAATACAGAGACTAAGTGAATAATTAAATGAAAGGTATGAAACTAATTGTATCTATTAAATATTTGAAATATTTGGCGGATTTCAAAACTGGGAACAGGGAAATGCAAATAAATTTGGTACTTATGGCAGAAAAAGGCCGTAACCTATTTGGTTAAGAATACACAAGGTGATCCTAAATGAAAATATCTCTTTTTTTTTTAAATTAGAAAAACGTATTCCAAACAAAATTTGTTTGATGTCATATGCTTTTACACGTGCCTTTGTTTTAAAAGAAGCAAGGTATATGCCAGCTTAGTTTTTTAAATGTAATATGCCAGATTTTTAATGAATTTGATTTATTTGTTTGATTTTACATATTTTTGTCTAAATCATGTATTAAAACTTAACGGTTTTCGAAATATTGAAGGTTTTGAATTACGAAATACTGTAATTTGTTCGATATTTAGATGCCTGCGCCTTCCTAGAGATGAAGGTTTATTTTTCAAATGTCACGTCATTGATTTTTGAAGTCTGATTCACTGATTAATCTTTATTTTCTGCTAATATTTTACAAAATGAGCTATTCGAGTATTGAAAGGTTGAAAATAGTCGAGCTTTATTTCAAGAATGATAATGTCGCTACAAGAACACGAGAATATAGGGAAAATGTTCTGAATGGTCGGAGAGTACGATACCAACTATAAATTAATACGAAGAAATTATCATCTCTACTAAATAAGAAAAGGACAAAACAAAGAAACGAAGCAAGGGATCTTATTATATTGCTTTATTTTTAAGAAAATCTAACAGAGACTGTATCAGAGATATAAGCTATGGACTACGAAACAAGAGGGTTAGTTATGGAACAGTTCAGAGAACTTTAAATCAATACCACTATTTTAAAATTAAGCCATTTCAGCAATTAACCGACGAACAAAAAAGAGGAATACATGAATTTGTTCAAATTATAGAGGAAGTTTTAATAAAGATCCTCCAAATTATGTCAATAAAATTTTGAGGGCCCTTGGGGCGATATTTACCACTGCCGTATTTGTTCCCATGAAAATCCGCAAAGCTGTCGAGCTAATTGCTTTTCAAGGACGTTCCTCAATACAAGTTTTGGTGCGCCATTTTTGGACATAGGATGTTAGATCCAGTTTATATCCGTGGTATCTTAAATGGTGTAACCTGCCTTAAGCGTAGGGTGCCCATTATGTAACACTATTTGTTAATTATACGGTCCATATGCCAGGTTTACTCAGCGGGTTCAATAATAATTAAGGGCGTGGGTCTATGTCTTGTCAGTTAGGTGAAGGCACCACTAAATTTTTAACTAGGAATATATCAATGATTTTTTCGCATTGAAATCAGGTCAGTAAAATTTAGAAACAGACCCTAGGCAAGAATGTGATGAAAATTAGAGATCACAGGTATTTACTAAGGAAAGGTACGTTTGACACTAATTTACCAAATAAACATCGGAGTCCCAATGAAATTACTTATTTAAAAATTTAAAATTTTCACAAACACTCCAAAGACAATTAATTCTCTCTCAGATTCGTTTGAAGTAAACTAATGAGAAGATTATCTTATAATGTATTTCATCTATATTATCAGACTATTAAATCAAAGCAAAATAAGATACGAAGGTTCTATAATATTAATATTGCCCAATTCCTATCTTGAAATAGTTTCAACCTAACATTGGATTTTTAAAGGTTGGACTAAATGCAGTCAATCACGAAACACTATAAATAGGAAGTATTTTACAAAACTAGCTTTATAATAAATCAATAAGATAACGGGTGAAGTAAATATGTATTGATAGGCGGTAAATATCAACAGTTTTAATCGAAATTAGTATTGAACAAAAATATGCTAAATGAATCCCATGACAGCGGTAATATCATTATATCAATTAAAATTTAATAAAGACATACAAAATCAATGAAATAACCAATGAGGTAAATATATATAGATCTCAACGGTAAGTGACTATAAGTAAAAACGAATTGATTATTAAATAAAACTAATTTAAATAATTCTCATGGCAGCAATAATATCAATATACCAATAAGCAGTTACTAGAGATCTGTTAAATGAATGAATTACTGTATAAAGTAAGTATATATACCTAGCGGAAGTGTCTACAGTTAAAACAAATTGAGCTCAGTTCGATTTCTGTATTAAGGCGAAAAATTAAAGTTGCAAACTGCAATTATGTGAAACAAATTACTGCCATGAGCCAATTACAGTAAAAATAAATCAATTAACAATTCTGATATTAGCAAAATGAATTCTCTACTTGACATAACATCAGATATGATAAAAAAAAATAAGTATAAGTTAAAAGAAGCAGAAATATATATGATACGCGATATTAGATATCCTAACGGTAATTTATTAATCTAAGTGATATATAAAGATTAAACATACGATAAGGAAAACAAACGACCTACAGTAATGTAATGTAATAAAAATGATATCTAATTATTATAATATATACGATAAGTAAAGCAATTGTTCTACAGTCGTTGAACGGTAATTCATTAATCAAAATGATATGTAACGATAATATATACGATAAGGAAAGCAAACTACCTACAGTCGTTTAACAGTAATTCATTAATCAAAATGATATATAATGATAATATCGATAATAAGAGATCGGTAATAAGAAACAAAGATGATTTTACTTGTATCCAGTAGATTTGCAGACACTGGCGTTTCCTGCGAAGGTATGTCTCCACCATGTGGTCGCATCCCCTTGACAAAAGGCCTCAGTACGCACCCTAGCAAGTCGCTAGGTCGGCATAGAAAGGCCGCTGATAGACATGAGCCCCAAAGGACGGCAAGCCACGGAAGGCAGTTCCTCTCACGGATGGTCCCTAATTAAATTACAAATAATTTTCACTTTTCAATACAGACACACTAACATGTAACAAACCTTTTTTTCATAAGAAGGGTAACCACACTAGCCGATGATTACAGAAACTGCACCTGGTAGTATTTTTGCCGATTAAATTCACTATAAAAACAGACGGTTATTAGACCTGATGGTCAAAAATAACAACGATAATTTTAGATATCAAATTGGTCGCTTTTGTCCGCATCGAGCGTCCAGACGAGAAGGGCTGCCAGTTCCCCCAACACAGAATATATACCACATCTGTCAAGTGGCACTCCAAACGAATTCATCTTTCGAGCTCGGAACGCCAGAAGTAACGTGGCGAGAAGTAAGGTATCTAAATAAGTATTGATAACACACATCGACCAGTAAAAGGGAAAAATCGCACTACTGTATTTTGTAACATTTACAACGTTTCAATTAGTTGAGATATTTTTCAACTCGGCACAATATAATTACGCAACAAGACGGAGGACTTCCTCATAACACTGACAGTAAGGTGTTTTTCTTTATAATAACAATTATCAAGTGTCGAAGGGTAGATACGGAAAACTCAACTGACTCGCGAACTTCCCAGATCTAACGCCCATGGATACCTTCCTTTAACGCTATTTGGAAAATACTATCCATAGAAATAGAAATAATAATATTGAAGAAATTGAGACAAAAATTGTCAAAGTAATAAGACATTTAAGTGAAAATGAAAATTATAAATGCACTGGAACGCCAAAAAATAATTTACGACAATTATTGTAACGAGGTTAATGGGAGACATGGAGAGAATTTAATT
>JAEQML010082651.1:0-10741 GCA_016904865.1 Pissodes strobi | reverse complement strand
TGCCGAACATTTCTTCATATGTAACGTGCACGATAGCATTTAGTCGGATGTCGTGACTGTTACATAGAATCAACAAATAAGTCTTCAATTATTTAAACACTTCATGCATGGACCTCCGCTCGCTTCGCTCGCTACGGGGGCTCAACAAACAGAAACTAGCCAAGTGCTAACTAAAACTAACCCAAATTTTTTATTTTATTTTTTTCTTTTGGGTTAGTTTTGGTTAGTTTCTGTTTGTTGAGCCCCCGTATCGAGCGAAGCGAGCGGAGGGCCATGCATGAAGTGTTTAAATAATTGAAGACTGATTTGTTGATTCTATGTAACAGTCACGACATCCGACTAAATGCTACCGTGCACGTCACATATGAAGAAACGTTCGGCATTGCCGAATGGACATCTTGCTTGTTACATCCGAATATGCTCCCAGGACATCTGTTTCCCACTAATTAACTATTCAAGAACCGTGTCAATCAAAATCTTCGCACACACACCGCTCGTGGAGCACCATAGGATCTCCCTTTAGTGTGTGTGTTACTGCCATAAAACAAAATCATTCACCTAAATAAAAAAAGAGTAGAGACACTTACAGCACAGCTTATTCACTACCAGCTAATCATATCTATCGAAATCGGAAAGTTGGAGTGTCGGACACTGCGCCTAACTGGAAGTGCCCTGAGCGATATAGTTCCAGAGTTGAATTTAAAATGAATTTTCGCTTCAAGACAGTAGAATTAAGGAAAATAACAAAATTAAGTATTCAAGTAGGATATTTAAATATGTAAATTCACTATAGGAAACTAGACAGAAAATAAATTAGGATTATTGGGAAAAAAATGTGGCAACATCTAAATATGCGAGAACATTTTTTGCCCGCATTCTTTTCATACAGGTTCTTTCATTTGGCAAACAGTAATTATCTTCTAACAGTATAAAAAATGAGAACCATAAAATTTGAAAAAAGTGCACTCGTTTGGGCATTTCTGTTTTTTTCTAATTTATTCCATACCCGGGGCATCCATTTGTATGTCAGCAGTAAAGGCGTAGCTGTGCTCGTCACAGGTTATTTAATAATTGGTTAGGGCCCAAGATTACGTGTGTTTGTAGTAATTGTTATAGAGTTTGATATATGCTTCTTTCCTATTTTACTGATAATTGATTTCCCTATCCTTCTAGGACCACTTTCCTCTGTCGCTTTGAGTTTTATGCCTTACTAAGTTAATACTTGAAGTTCGCCCTGAAAATAGACTGCGTTCCTAATGCTAGAAATAAACCTGTTGAATGCCAAACAAGTAATCTATTTGCCACATAATTAAAATATGCCATCTCACTCACAGGTGGATTTTATTAATGCAGAAGAGAACACGTAACTGCAACATTCGTAAAGTACAGTGGACAAGTTTACCCCAGATAAATATTAGCTAGGATAAGGTGAGACAGAAAGATCTTCACGATAGTCTCCCACATAAAATTGCAGAAATTAAAACAAGAATAAAAATAAAATGTAGCAGTTACGATAAATGATTAAATAAATATACGATAAGTCAAGAACACAGCAAGAAATGTAACCGTAAAATTACAAATTCAATAGTTTATTGTACTTCCTGAAGTAATAGAATGTCTATACTTTGACTGGATCAAACAACATGTCTCCAGAATGAACAGAGAACACATAGTTAAAATCCTTCGAGATTTAAAAAATGGTCTGCAAGATTGAAATGCATTGATTCCACACAAATATCTAAGTGCTCTCTTTTGCAAGACGAACAGTGATTGAAAAAGATAACTGCTGCATGAACCCCAAAAATAGATGCCATAACGGAGGTGAGCCTCGACCAAAGCGAAATAAACTCCCCTGGCTATTCCTTCACCCAACTCATAAGCCACGATTCTCACTGCGTAACAGCCACATGCGACCCGCTTAGGGTTTCCAATATGTGAGAAGAAAATTTGAGGTTTCCATCGATATACAAAACCAAGAACTTATGCACCCCCTGGACTTCAAGAGGCTCTGAGCTCACGTTGTTGGTCTTTCTCACATTCAGCCTTAAACCGTTGCTCCTACACCAGTCTTCAAGAATTTCCATATCAGAGCACATATGAAGATCATCTGCTGACTTATTGTGCCACAAAATTGTGGTGTCATCGGCGAACATGGTAAATTATCCCGATATGCCGATATTAGGAAGGTCATTGACATAAATCAGGAATAATGGAGGCCCCAATACAGAGCCCTGCGGCACACTAGAAGACATTGGATGTACCCTGGATGTATTACCATGGAACACTACCGATTGTTCCCTCCCCGATAAGTAGGATGAAAACCATTGCAATGAAGCACCTCGGAACCCATAATACTCAAGCTTTTGCAACAGTATTCCATGATCAACACAATCGAAAGCCTTCGTGAGATCACAGAAAACTGCTGCAGTTATATCTCCACCATCCAACCGCAAGTAAAGCTCCCGAAGAAAAGATAATACTGCGTCATTTGTGCCTCTTGTATTCCGAAAGCCAAACTGATTTGGGGACAGAATGTGGTGCCTCTCAAGGAATTTGAGCATTCGGCACTTTAACAGTCTCTCAACTATCTTTGAGACTGCGGAGAGCAGACAAGTCGGCCGAAAATTAGAGGGCGATCCCAAATCTACACCCTTGTAAATAGGAATCACCTTGCCCGACTTAAGGCTGTCAGGAAGTACACCAGCAAAAAGGGATCGATTTATTGCCTCTGCCAGAACGGCTAAAGCCGTATCTGGAAGTGACGTTGCATTGCAGGCACTCATACATCGGAAGGGGTTGCCAATGGCAGATGATGATGAAATATCGATACTCATGCTTGACGCGATCGAAGTGAAAAAGTTGTTCAGTGAATCGGCATTCAAATCAGAAGCAGTGCAACGTCTCCTCTGACCAGTCAGATCCCGTACCACACACCAGCTCTCCTTCTGTATATTATCAGCATTAGTTAGTCGATCATTAAAATATTTCTTTTTTGCAAGTCTGATAGTTTCTTTCTTTGTACAAGCCTCTGTAACGCATATTACGAGAGGAGACCTTCAGACCTTTTGTGAACCAAGGTTTGCAGGATTTTTTCTTTACTGATCTGTAGGGAAACGCTCTTTCAAAAGCCTGACTTAAAATTGTATAAAGGTTGCTCAATGGATTGTTGTGAGAGAGAGCAAGACTCCATTGAGTATTTTCACAAATTCTAGCAAAAACTGCAAATCTTGATCCTGAAAAGTGTCTCCTTTTTGGCTGTGGTGCGATATTACCATTTTTACAGAAAAATTAAAACTAGTTATTATGGCCTCGTGATCCGATAAACCCGGATTTACAATTTGACTCTGAATAAAGACCTCTGGGAAGTTAGTACCTACATAGTCAATACAGGACGTTGATGCCGCTGTAATGTGTGTCGATCCCTCCACATGCATATGAAGGTTGAAAGACAACAATAAGTTCTCAAGGTATTGTGTGTTAATGTGGGCTTTATTGAGACAATTAACATTAAAATCCCCTGCCAATATAACACGTGTATGTACCGGCAATTTAAACAATAAACGCTCTAGTTGACCCAAGAATAGTTCAAAATTAGAATCTGGAGATCTGTACAAACAAACAACGTATCTATGAAGCTTTAAGGAATGCACAACAGCAACCTCAAATACCCTCTCAACAACTAAGTCACAAAACTTATCACACTCAGCAAACCCCAGGTCGTTGCAAAGGTCCTGATGCATCAGGATCATTGTTCCGCCATGCGTATAAATAAGTCTAGCAAACACAGACATCACAGAGTATTTCGACAAAACAATATTTTCGTCAACCTTAAGCCAATGCTCAGTCAGAAGGATAAAATGCGGGTAATTTATACTACCCACGAAAAGAATCAATTCGTCTAATTTGTTTCTAACCGATTGAATGTTTAATAGCAATAAGTTTAATTTAAAGCAGCTATTGGTTGCTCTAAAAAAGAAGTTATTTATTGTCGTAGGTCTGAACCATTGTCATTTAGACTATTTCCTAATTGCCTCTCCAGACCAGAGTTATTTGGCGAAGATTGCGAAGAAAAAAATTGTGTACATATAATTTTACATAGAAGGATTTTGGTGCTATAGGGTGCAAGTCCATTGTAGCTTCTTTCTTGAAAATGCATAAAATTGCTGAGTTTATGTCGGGGGGCTTAATAACACCCGTGTTTGGTAAAGTTACGCGATTGTAGTTGGTATAACTCATCTTTTTGGCATGCAACCAACCGGTCGAGATGCAAGATACTTGCTCTAAAAGGATCTGGTAGTGTAGGGGGTCGTAACGAGACCAGCCCAATATTTTTTCTGTGACAAGGGGAGCTCAACGGGCTCAGCCTTGTATTTTAGTCTCTACTGCTACAAATGTGTCTCTTTGGTACGCGGACGATAACTGATAACTCACAGGAAATTCTTTCTGCGACAAGGGGAGCACAACGGGCTCTGCCCTTTAATTTATATATTTTTTTCTTTTTTTTTTTATCTGAGATGCATCTTTATCGTGCATTTGTCATATAAAGCCAATCGGAATAATTTAAATATTATCCACACAAAATACAACACACGTCAACAATAGGTAACAATATTGCCTGAATTCGTGCAAATGGGCCGTTGTCTACTACTAGCCTTTTCTATTTGGATTCGGTCCTGGATTTTATACCAGTAGTGAAAACTATGCTGTAATTACACTTATCTCGTATTTATAATAATATAGATTATTATTATAAAACCGTATTATTGCTTTAAGGCTGATCATTTAATGTTTATCCATTTTACTTGGTTGTGATTTTAACCTGCTATAATGTTTCTACTGTACTGCTTTTGGTGTTTCTTATAATTTACACTAAAATAGTGTGTATTTTAGTGTATTTTATATATTTAATTATTTATTTTAATTTGACGTGTCAAATATTGTATTTTTTGTGGTACCAATAAATGATGATTATTATGTCTATTGTCGCACCAATAAATTATGATTATGATGATCATCTTGCCATAAATATAATATTATGATTATTATGATTATATTGGCATAAATAAATTACGATTATTATGATTATCTTAGATATGGTATCACCAAGAGTTGCGCGCTCTTCTTTTGTATACCATTATTATTATTACTATTGTTGCACCAATAAACTATATCTTAGATATACGGTATCACCAAGAGCTGCGCTCCTTTCTGTTGTATACCATTATTATTCTGTCTCACCTTAACCCGATTAATTCTCAATTAACTAAATAAATCTAACTATACACTTGCTTTAAATCAGCTGTGCTGTTCTTTTTTTAAAAGGTCCTATTATAACTCTCGCCATTCTGTCTACGAATTATTGCATCTAACGGTATTTGCCGTATCAGTGCCAGATGGCCCTTCACAAAGAGATAATAACTTTAGCTCATCCTCAAGGTTATAGAAAGAGAAGTCTGTTTTATTTTTGTTAGTAATCCGTTGGAGTTAATTAAATTCTCTACTGCGTGAATTTTGATTGTATTTAAACTTGAAATCTTTACTTATTGATTATATAACACATAAATTAGAGCCATGCCTTATTTGAAAAGATTTTAAAGATTTACGGTCCTCCCTGAGTCTAGCCGAAATTTTACCTGTCTTTTGTGACAAGAAAATAGGATCAAGCCCTTATATACGTGCCCCCCAGAATATACAGTTAGGTAAAGTTAAAATAATGAAAGTATAAATTTTGCGTAATAGAATCGGTTCTCACCTGGAATAGTACACATGGAAACGTTGTTTAGGTCCATTTCTCTCTCACCTTGGATTGATGGATGACTTCGTGTGGTTTTTTAACTTATGAACTTTCAATCGTGATATTGGCTAAGCTTTGAGCTCTCAATTAATTATACATGTAGATATATTTATTTATTTATTTATTTATTTATTTATTAATACACGGGACAAACCCATTCGTACATTTGTAAAAATAAATATAATACAATATACTAGTAAGTAACATTCACACCAATCAAAATACATTTCTATAAATACAAATTAGAACACTCAACACATTCCTAATAAAAAACCGCACACACACATACCTCACAGATCAGTACACTTAGGAATATCCATTTTAAGTACAAAATATGATTCATCTCAATTTCTTAACTTACTCTTTAAAGAAGTCAAAGATTCTGCGAAAAGATCACCATTAAATGAGTTTGCACTTTTCTTTATCCTAGTTATTGGTGAGTTTTATCCATATGAAGTTCTGCGAAATTTGAGTTCGAATGTTCTAGCATTCCTTAGTTGTCTAGATGGCATATGAAATTGAATTCGTTTCAACAATTCAGGACAATTTATATAGTTGGTGATTAATTTGTAGCATAAAATAATGTCATAATTATGCCTACGTTTTGAGATAGATTGAATATTTAATGTTTATTCTAGATCACTGTAATTAATATCTTCCACAGGAATGCTCTTTTAAAAAGCTATGTATCTCAAGAACTTTCCCTTGACACTGTTCAATTTGTCAATATAGACCTGATAATGGGGATTCCAAACAATTGAGCAATTTTCCAGGTGTGGTCTAACCAATGAGGTATATAGTAGCTTTATAGCATCTATATTCTTAAAGTCGAATGTGTTTCTCTTAATAAAACCCAAGATACGCAGGGCTTGATTTCGACAGTATCCCACATGAACCGAAAATGTGAGCCTATGGTCCACCAAGACTCCCAAATCCCTAATTATATCCACCCTGTCCAGACTGTTATCATTGATGTGGTAGTTGGGACAATTCCCTATTAAAGATCTACTGAACCTGATATATTTACATTTACTAATGTTTAAGAACATTTTGTTTTCATTAAACCATGTATAAAATCTATCAAGGTCTTCCTGTAAAAGTTTAGAGCAGTTATCGTTTTTTATTTCTTTAAATATTTTGAGGTCATCGGCTTAAAGAATGAATTTAGAATGGGCGAAACAACTTTCTATATCGTTAATAAACATATTAAACAAAAAGGGAGATAGATGTGCACCTTGAGGTACTCCAGAAGTCACCTTTACGATTTGTTGTCTATCCGTATGGACACGCCCTGTATCACCTTTGTCAGCCATACGTAATACGTCGTTCACGTGACACAGCAAATGTTCATATTTGCAGTTAGGAGAATATCCGCAGAGTCATGGCGAATTAAACCACGGAATATGAATTTTGTGATCCTTGCATCAGATATATGTAGTACGCTGTTCACGAGACGCCACATAGTGACATGTATAAGGTCAAAGAGATACTAGCGGATTCGCGGATCGTTAAACCACGGACTATGAAATTTGTACCCCTGCATCAGTCGTATGTAGTACGTCGTTCACGAATCACAATTTTCTCCGTGGTCAAACTCTCCATGATCCCGCAAGAATCATGCCAGACTCTTTAGTTATCTACGTTTTAAACTCTCGATTCAGAATATGGGCTAGCGCGTCTGTGCTGTAACCCTTACCGCGTCTCCCTTATATGCATTTAGCTGATTTATTCATGACAATGTCTTAAATTCAGATTTTTTTTTTATTTCTTTCTTTAATTAGACAATGTAGAATTAAATAATAAGTAGCTAAATAAAATAGGCTTTAGAAAAAAAAATGAAAATAAAAAAAATATGTGTAGGATCGGGCTGGGTTATTTCAAAGCTAAGACAAAAACAACCTAAGGAAACAAAATAAAATATCACGAAAAGAAACTTAATATACTCAATATAAATAATCAAAAGACGAATTCTTTGCCCGTTAGTATAAAGTTTTATAATTCATGTTTAAAATAATTTGTTTGTTCCAAATGTAACAAAATGGATTCTTATTTTTAAAAGATTGCTTTGTATGTAAAATGCCTGACAGCGATTTGATGTTCAATTTGTTTCCGGTATTAATTGTGTTTAAATTTATGGTGGAAAAAACTCTTTCCACGCAAGCGCAAATGTTGCCAAATTAACTCGCATATGTGCTTATATTTCTACATATTCTTGACAAAAATCAACAAACATGTTTTCAAATAAGAGTAAACTTCTAATAATAATTACTTTTTGTTATCAATTTTATTAATAATTATTATCGTATTAGTAATATTTTCGAATTTAAAATGCACCAGTTTGGTATAAGAATAGAGCTAATGTTGTCGGGTCCAAGGTTTTAATTGCCTTAGGGAATTCTCAAAATTGACTAGAATTTTCGCAGTTTTTCTTTCTGAGAACAGGTTTGTAATGTATTGGGGTTATTGCCTAATAATATGATTTATTTAACCGAATTAAAATGTATTAAAAGAGGTTATGCGAGAAAACATCAACAAGTTAATCAAGTTATGGGTAAAACTATGTAATGAAAAGCATTTAATTATTTTAATTAATTAGTTGAGCGCTACTTTGTAATAATTATCCAGCTCATTTAGTTAATTTATTTAATTTAATTAAGCATGAAATTAGGGCTTGAGTTAGGTTACTTCCTCTGTCGCATGTCGGTTAAAATTGTAAAGGGCGCCAGAGCTCCTAGAGACAACACGAACTGGGCATGAATGTTTAAATACAAGTATCAAAAAAGAAAGAAATCTCAATTTACTCTTATAATTCGTGATGTCCCACAGATCTCAGTCTTGCGGTAAATCAAGGAAATCAACTTAAAAACATTATATAATATTAACTATATGATTAAATTACAACATATGGTACCATGTGCACTGCAGTTATCAATATAATTTAGATCAATATAAATAAAATTAGATTACAAATGCAATCAAATACAATTGATTACTAAAAATATAGTTTACAAATATTACTTGAAATATGTTTTATAAATACGTTTGTTATGTGATGAAAATGAAATTAAATTTAGTATAAAAATTAACAAATTTTGAATAAATGAATAAGATGTGTATTCTGGTCTTTACAAGTTTTTATTTTATAGACTCATACCTATCTTGTAAATATGTTCTATATTGTTGTGGAGGATTCATTCTTACCCTGGAATTGATTGCCTTTGGCTCCACAAATGATTAAATTTGGTTTGAATTGTTATAGAGCCACTTCGGCCCAGGCTCAAGGATGTAAACTGCACAAGTGCAAGTTTAGTGACCCTAATGAAATGTGTACCTATATTTCGTCGATTCGATATCGAGTCGGATATCGTTTTCAAGAAAGGCAAAAAACTAAAAATGAAAATGGTTAGCAAATACAATAAAACAGTAAAAAGCTGACAATCTGCAAGAGCTTTACAGTTAAGCAAAAATTATAAATAACTACTGTTAAGCAAAAATTATGAATAGCTGCTGTTACTCAAGATATTCCTCTTCTTTACTTTGAGACATGAAATTCAAAAAAAAATTATGCAACTTGTTTTAAAACAGTGGCTCTCGGCAAATTTAAACAAAAGATAATTTAATTTTTATGATAAATATGAAAATCGAGGTATAACCTCTCTACAAATGAGTCATATTATAACTCAAAATAAGTAATTTCTATTACTTAAGCTATATATATATATATATATATATATATGTTGTAACGTAGGTTTTCACGGATGGTAAAATGAACAAAAATGTTATTCCGGGTTTCAATCCGTTCGTCAGTAGAAATGGTTGTCTCACGACGTTTCGCCAACATCCCAGTTGGCATTTTCAAGTGTTGCTTCCTTGATGGCTGCTTGACTCGAACTGAGCTCCCTGGTCCTGTGCCTGGCCTTTTATAGGCTGGCGTCTGCGCAGATTGTATCTTGGTTCTGCTTGGATATGTCCGAATTCCTGTGTTTCAGTTTGTTGTCAAATGTGTTCGTTCCTCTGATGTGGTTAATTTTGGTTGTTGTTTTTTAATGATGCTTTTCCAGGTGTTGGAAATATTTTGTGCATCATCTCTCCTATTGATATGTATTCTTTTTTCTATCTCTATGGCTTCTCTGATGGTGCGTGTTCGAAAATGCTTTATGAGAGCGATCTGTTTTGCTTCCTGGAAATTTATTGTGTGCCCTGTTTCTTGGTGGTGCTGAAACAGAGCTGAGGTGGTTTGTTTGTTTCTTGTGCTGTTCATGTGCTCCTGTACTCTGGCAGAGATTCTTCTGTTTGTTTGGCCGATGTATTCCATGTCACAGTTCTTGCAGGGGATGCTGTATACCCCGTGGTTTTCCAAAGGTATTTTGTCTTTGGGGTTGCCTATAATCTGGTGGATCGTTGTTGGTGGTTTATAGATTGTTGTTATTTCGTGTTTCCTTAGGATCCTTCCGATTACGTCTGTTACGCCTTTTATGTATGGTAGTGTAGTTGTCGGTCTGGATTCATCGTACTCTTTTTTGTTTGTTGTTGGGTTTGTAGCTCGCTTAGAAGCCTTTTTGATGTGGTGTTCTTTGTAGTTATTTTGTTTTAGAGCTCTTGTGATGTTGTGGAGTTCTTCTGAGCGATGTGAGGATTTGGTTAATTGGATGGACCTGGAGATCAGAGTATCGGCTACTGATTGTATCTGAGAGGGATGATGGTGGGACTCTGCGTTTAGGTACCTATTGGTATGGGTTGGTTTCCTGTAGACTGTGTAGTCGATGGATAAGTCGTCTTTCTTTATAATTAATAGATCCAGGAAAGGCAGTTGTCCGTTTGCTTCTACCTCAAGTGTAAATTGTATTCGGTGGTGCATTTTGTTGAGCTCTTCCAAGAAAACGTCTAGATTGGCTCTACCGTGTGGCCATATAATGAAAATGTCATCCACATACCGTTTCCAAAAGC
>JAEQML010082650.1:0-10741 GCA_016904865.1 Pissodes strobi | reverse complement strand
TATCCTAACGGAAAAATCCTAAGAATTTCTTTATTTGAAATTCTCACGAAACCTAGTAATAACGAAGATATTAATATAGGGTAGATTAACTAAACACATTGTTGCTCAATCCGGAAATTCAATTTTATATAGTTATACTGCTTGAACTAAACACTCATTTTCCTAAAAATAAAACCACTTTGAAGATATTAAGTAGTTACAAGAAACTTGTTACTATTTAAACATTACAAAAGGTCTATCGATGCTAGACCGAGGACGACACGAGGCGAGCCCGTACCGAGTCATTAAGAACAGGGTGCCGATGCCGTCCGTCCTCGGTGTGTGTAGCATGAATACTAAACTCGGACGGCACCCTGTTCTTAATGACTTGGTACGGGCTCGCCTCTTGTCGTCCTCGGTCTAGTATGGATAGACCTTTACAACTGTAACTCAAACTACATACTTACAAAAGTATAAACAGTTGTAGATCTTGAGTCCGAGTTTCAAGGCATCTAAGTTTAAAAGTTCTGCAGAAAATTAAATATTTGCTTCCTCGTTTTGTCGTAGGCGACTTTCGCCATCTCAATTTGGTTTGATTTTTGAAGAATCTGGAGTAAATTATGAAAACAGTGAACAAAGAAAATATCATTGAGTTTTGTTAAGAATAAAATAAGTCATCATTTTAGAGTTGATCCAGTCGGAGTGCTCGCGCGGGGTTTTTCCGTATATTCTGCTACCTACATCCAGCCCTAATTTTTCTTTACTAGATATTTAGAAACTTTCAATCAAAAAAATTAAGGGTTTTCATGCAACAATGCAAAGCTGCCAAAAAATATCAAAAACCATTCCAAAACGTTAATGTGTTTAATTTCAAGAATCTTGAAACCAGCTACCATAGTGCTTAACTAGAAGTGAGAACAATATCATTAGATATATCAACAATGTACCAACTACTGTATATTCAAATAATCCCATTCACAAAAAAACGTAAATTATTCCCTACATCTTTTAGAAGTAATGTCATTGGTACTGACGACCCGTCAGTCTGCTGCGAAGAGACTACGCAAGTAATCTCCTTAGGAATGGAAGAATACATTCCAAATTCCATCAAGTTACCGTCAAAAGGAATGCTCCGGTTCGACAGAATATGCAAAAGAGGTAGGTAGGAAACAGCAAGCCTTACAAGTACTGGTAGCAAAATCAGACCGCTGAAAATCGAAATTATTTTGTCGAAGCGAGAAACGAATGCACACGTGTCGAAACTAAGGACAAACACAAGCAAAGGATCAGAATAAACTTTTGCAATGCCCCAGTGGCTCCAGGAATTTCTGGTCGGTTGCAAAGGCAGTAAGTAATAACTTTACAAAAACGTCTCTCCCACCTTTGACAGACAAACGTGGCATCACCGCGACTACAGCCAAGGAAAAAGCAAACATGCTCGCCAAAACGTTTTCACCACACTCTACCTTAGATGTCCCCCAAGGCAAGACTCTCCCCACCATATCGAGCATCAACGCTACGATGGTAGAAGTCAAGTTTCATCACCGTGATATTCGTAAAATCCTTATAGAACTAGATACGCAAAAGGCATCAGGACAGGACGGAATACCTGCCATCGTGTTAAAGAACTGCGCCAACGAACTAACACCGGTTTTTTCCAGGACTTTTCTCTGTCTTGCCGAAAAGGAATTCACCCATCTTCTTGGAAAGTCGCTCGAGTGCAACCTGTTCCAAAAAAGTCAAAAAAAAACCACGCCTTCAAACAATCGCCCAATTGCCTTGCTTCCAATAATCTCCAAAGTCATAGAACATGTAGTCAATCAGCAACTATTCAAGTACCTCGAGAATAACAGAATAATCAGCGATAATTAATACGGCTTTCGCAAAGAGAAATCGAGAGGAGATATATTGGCCTATGTTACTCATATATGGAGTAGGGCAATTGAGAACTACGGATAGTCTCGAGCAATTGCATTGAATATTTCGAAGGCATTCGGATTGATCAACAAACTATGGTCCTTTGGATTTCCAGCCTCTCTCTGCAGCAGACTTGCTAGTTTTCTTAAGAACAGATCTGTGCACGTTGCAGTTGACGGACACATATCAGACACATTCACCATTAGCGCGGGCGTGCCTCAGGGCGCAATACTTTCACCAACTCTGTTCCTCATCTATATTAATGAACTGCTGACCGAAACCAATATTCCTGTTCACAGTTTTGCAGATGACAGTAACCTGGTCTCCCAATTTAGATCAAAAAAACCTTTATCAGCGGCTGAGACTTATTACAGCAATTAATCAAGACCTGCATAAAGTTCAAACTTGGGGCGACAGAAACTTGGTCCAGTTCAATGCAGCAGGCAGCGACGTTTACCAAGAGGCCCAACACGGCGGGCCCTACATCATTATGACAGGATCGCCTCCTCCTCAATCCATTCTCGTCAATCAGACTACTTGGTGTCTCGGTCAACAGCAATATGTCCTGGCATGACCACGTTGCTAACATCGCAGAATCAGCCTCCCAGGACTAATTCGCAACAAAAAACTGTATACACCGCAGCAGTTGCTCTTGCTCTACAAAGCGCAAATAAGACCGTGCTTAGAATATTGCTCACATATCTGGGGTGCCGCATCAAAGGACACCCTAAAGCTGGTGGATTCCATTCAGAAGAGAGCTGTGCGTCTTTCTGGCGACCCGGACTTGACCCGGAATCTGGATAGTCTGGAACACAGCAGACATGTGGCCGAGATGTCGCTGTTTTACAGATACTTTCACAGCAGATGTTCCAGCATTTGGCCCGCCTCATCCCGTCCCTGACCACACCTGTCAGACAGTCACGACATACGGCAAAAGCACACCGTCGTCGACCACCGTCGTACAACTGAAAACACCTAGAACATCGCTTTACAAGAACTCGTCTGTCTGGCGCATTGCATAACTGTGGAGCTCACTTCCAAGACATCTGTTCCCCCCTAATTACAAGCTACAACTATTCAAGAACTGTGCCAGTTAACATCTTCGCAAATACAACGCTCGTCGAGTGCCATAGCTCTTACACACGAGGATGCTGTATGCGAGATACACGTATCGGAGATAGAGAATCTTGGTCGAAAACTTGGACTGCTGCATTGAATTCACGTATTTCTTCAATCAGTACTAAAATAGTGGCAGTGTCGTGCATAGGTTCATCATTATAGTGCGTAATAAATAATAACTTTGACGATTAAATTTATACTGAAAAATATCCTGCGTCTATGATATATTATCCATTGCAAAAGTATCCATGGAACAGGTCCATTTATCGTAATGATAATTTTGTGTGCGGCATACGCATTAAGCGTCCGGCGGGTGAAGTTGCCGGGATGCAGAAATTCTGTATCGCGATATGTATGCATCGCTCGTGCCGTGTGAATAGGTCCATTTGAATGCATGTTTAACCTGTATCTCGGATACGCGTACCTCGCATATAAGTATCCTCATGTGAAAGAGCTCCTAGTGTGCTGCTATATATTTTTTTTGTGTGTGCTTAAGACCACACGGTCGAAGTGAAAACTTCAACAAGCGGGGTCATCGTTTGTCAGACGTTCGATCCGAGCCTTCGTTGCAGAGATAAGGGCGAAAAACGGTTTTCCCCCAAAATCCCCCCTTAAATTAGAGCCCTGGTCCCCCCGTGTAGTCTAAGGTAGACACCATGGGGCGCACCTACCATAAAAATTTCGACCCCGTACCTCTTCCCGTTCTCCCGAAATTACTTATTTAAGTTTTTCCTTCTTCCCCCTCCCCTGACTAAACGATGAAGGGAGGGGACTACGGGGTCTCGTTTTTGTCCAGGATCTTCTTTTTACCCCGGCTGCACCCCCTGAAAATTTCAGCCCTCTACCTACGCGGGAACATGCCAGTCAGTAAAAATCGTAAATTTTTTGACAAAAAGGCGACAAAGCGTTTCATATCCGAGCGTGACGACTCGGTCTCATTCAACCCCCACAAAAAAGGTACTGAACGCGCCTAAAGAAGTTTTCACTTAAAAAAACAAAAAAAATCTATGTGAACATTGAAAGTTATTTACCACATAAGGATCAATTTCTGGCAGAAGTTTCTCGCTACCAGCCATCCGTTATTGCGCTAAGCGCAGCAAGATGTGCAGACAATCTTTAAGATGTTGAGGGCGCAGTGAGTGGGTTAGTTGGTGCAATTCGTCTAGTCGACATACTGCTGATGTGTTTTTATAAGCGATAATTTGATTTTGAGAGAGAAAAAACAGAATGGCTTGCAACCAAATGTGTAAAATTTTTAACGTTAAATTTAGTGGATTTACCACCAATTTAGTGACTTTACCATTCACCTAATGCTAGTCACTCCGTATGGCTAAATAAAATTGATAAATGATGTGAAAAATATTTTAATGGGACGGTAAAAGTTTGCTAACTGGTGATGTTAATATTGAATATAAACCTGATAGTTTTTGAGTGATATAACTTGAAAATGTTTTGTGTACATCGATTTGCAAATGAATGTACTAGAATTTATAAACACAGTTTAACGTTGAATGAGTACGTTTTTTCAAACCAAAGTTTATTTAATGTTAAATGGTACCATATTCCCAGAATAATATATCATCCAATTGCAGCTTTGAGTTTTTGTGATAACACCTAATTATATAGTGACTGCTGATTTATAACAAGAAAATTTAAGAAAATTTAATCCTGAAGTATTTTTTTAATTTATTTTATACTCATATATTGTGACTGGTTGTTTGATGCTTATAATGTGAATGAAGCATATACAAATCTAAAAATAAATTGTGGAAAATTGTTGAACAATATTGCTCCCATTCTTAAAACTAAAGGTAATTATAAACGTGTGATCATAACAAAGATGGGATAAATTTAAACAAAAAAGGAATATGTTTGTTTGCAGTTTATCACTTGTAAGAAGTATAAGAA
This sequence comes from Pissodes strobi, assembly GCA_016904865.1. NCBI lineage: Eukaryota > Metazoa > Arthropoda > Insecta > Coleoptera > Curculionidae > Pissodes > Pissodes strobi. Next base: position 5,818 of record JAEQML010082650.1, on the reverse strand, counting down.
AGACAATACTTCGAAATAAAAGGCACATAATGATTTTTATGAAATGTGGAAAATAGTTAAGGATGATAAGAAGCCATTTGATTATAACGGGATAAAAGGGCATGCATCGGATATACGCAATTCTGGGTTTCACTAGATTTTCAAATTTTTTATATGCTGTGTATATCCACTAAAATAACAGTATATTGTAGATATTTTTTTTGGAAGCCCACAGGGTGCCTCAAACAGCTAAGCCAAAATGTTAAATTCAAATGTAATATTTTCATTTGCATTCGCTTTCAATTAATATTATATAATTAAAAATTATGAAAATCTTACTTATAAGGAATTTATTTACAATCACGCAAAAATCAATTTCTTATATAGTATTTTAACAACTGGTAGAGCTATAACAAATATATGAAACAATTATTCCATATTAGCTGTTAATTTACGAAAACTGAATGTCGTAAGTTAAATTTGATTTTCCATAATCTTTGTCATTTTATAAAAAATTAGCAAATTATTTAAAACGCCAAAAACGAAAAAACTGTACTGATTTAATTTTGAAAAAAAAATCATCAAGAGTGTCCTTGAGTTTCAGCTTTCACTATATATTTCAAAGATTTAGTTTGCTATGCTATTAGTCAAGAATTATCTGCTAATAGATGAATTTCCAATTTTAAAAGTTACCCCTAATGTGAGATAACTTCAAAGATTTAGACATTAGACCGTACGTCATTTATCACTAAATAGTTGTAGAAAGTTATCGGTTAATACATTAACGGTCAAATGTGAAAGTTTCGTTTAATGATGGACGTCTTCACAGATCTAGTGGCAAAAGCCCTTAATTGAGAGTTAAATCGAATAGAATATATTTCAAGGAATATAACATAGCAAAAATGTGGATAAATATGTATTTATTTTGACCGTGTTTTTCTACACAACTAAATTCAACAAATTATTTTAAAGAAGGATAAAGCCATATTATTACCGTTTTAATTTTTTCTTGGGTATTTACCCGTTTTTCCCAGGCAGACGGGTATGTAGCAGTGGTATTAGTAATCGGCGAACCCAATAATTTAGTTAAAACGCGAATAAGTACACTTGCCTTGCAAACGTTAATTGGTTATTCACTGGATTATGTCCTTTTCTCTTAACGGTCTTTGAAACCATTTATAGAAGTCAATGGCGGCTCGCGGGTTGTAAGTAGATATATAGGTGGGAACAAAAAAAGTAACTTTCGCAATTTTAGCAGAGTTGCAGATATTTTATCTAAGGTAAATTAAGTAAAAGTGAAGTAAGGCAAGATTTTAAAATTCAGCAACAGGTCCATTAAACTCGAGCAGATGCTTTTTATAAACAACTTTGCTTAGAAACAGCTAGCCCCTTGATATTTAGCTATGACTGTCGAAAAATTCACAGTCCTTCGCAAAGATGCAACCCCCCGGTTGAAACATTGAAAATGATGAATAAAAACGAAAAAATGTGATTTGTGTTGTAATTCAAATAGTTTTTGGAAGCAGAGTATGAAAAAGTAAAAATACAAACACGAGTCGTAATAATATATATAATTAAAGCAAATGAATTTATAACATTAATGTTACACATTATCATAATTACAAAATTAATAAATAAAAATGTGCAGATATGAAGATCCTAAAAATTACCCTCCACTTTTAATAGTAAAATCTATTAATATATAATTAGCCCTAACGTCACTATCATATTTTTAACCAGTTCCGATTTCTTTTAGCCGGTTTTGGTGCGTCTGGATATTTTTAGTTACCTTTGGTTAGTCGTTCAATCATTATTCGGTTAGTTTTAGTTAGTTCCAATTTATTTTAGTCTCTGAACCGACTCCTATACGTTATAATTAAATTTAATCTCTTTGGTTAGTCTTGGTTAGTCGGCAAAATTCGGTTCGTTTTGGTAAGTTATACCTTACTTTCATTTTTGCAACTTATTCCGATACGTTTAAGCCCTTTTTGGTTACTTGTGATTATTTTTGATTAGTCATTCAATCAGCTTTCGATTAGTGTAAGGTACTTTTAATTTATATTAGTCATTTCAGCTAGTTCCGATATGTTATAACCAATTTTAATATTTTTGGTTAATTTTAGTTAGTCGCCAAAATTCGGTTAATTTAAGATCGCTTCAACTTACCTTAATATTTTAATTTGTTGCGATGTGTTTAAACTTTTTTTGGTGCTTTTCGTTACTTTTGGTTAGTCTTTTGATCAACTTTCGGCTAATTTCAGTTAATTTTAATTTATTTTAGCCATTTTAACGATATTTTAGTGTTTTTAGTGTTTTTGGTTAGTCACCAAAATTTGATTAATTTGGGTTAGTTTTAACATACTCCAATATTTTTATTCTATTTCGATACGTTTCAGCCCTTTTGATTGCTTTTAGTTATATTTGGTTAATTTTGGGTAGTAGTTCAATCAATATTCCGTTACTTTCAGTCAGTTCCAATTTATTTTAGTCAATTGAACCGGTTCCGATACGTTATAATCAATTTAAATGTTTTTGGTTAATTTTAGTTGGTCGTCAAAATTTGGTTAATTTGTTCTAGTTACTTCTAATCAGTTCCGATACCTTTTAGCCCTCTTTGGTGTTTATGGTTACTTTTGATTAGTTTTGGTTAGTCATTCAATCTGCTTTCGGTTAGTTTTAGTTAGTTTTAATTTATTTCAGTCATTTGAAGCGGATCCGATACGTTTTAACTAATTTAAATGTTTTGGTTAATTTTAGTTTGTCGCCAAAATTCGGTTAATTAAAGTTAGTTTCAACTTACCTTAATATTTCTAATATGTTCCGATATGTTTTAGCCCTTTCTGATGCTTTTGGTTAGTTTTGCTTAGTCGTTCAATCAACTGTCAGTTATTATCAGATAGTTTTCGTTTATTTTAATCATTTTAACCAGTTCCGATACGTTATAAACAATTTTAGTGTTTTCCTTTATTTTTAGTTAGTCACCAAAATTCGGTTAATTTGGGTTAGTTTTAACTTACTTCAATATTTATAATCTATTTCGTTACGATACATTTTAGCCCGTTTTCATTCTTTTAGTTACTATTGGTTAGTTTTGGTTAGTCGTTCAATCAACTTTCGGTAAAGTTCAGTTAGTTTCAATTTATTTTAGTTTTTTGAAACGGCTACGATACGTTATAAGCATTTTTAATGTTTTTGGTTAGTCACCAAAATTCGGTTAATTTGGGTTAGTTTTAACTTATTTCAATATTTTTAATTTGTTTCGATATTCGTTTTAGCCCGTTTTGGTGCTTCGGTCAATCAACTTTCGGTAAAGTTCAGTTAGTTTTAAAATATTTTAGTAATTTGAATCGTTATAAGCAATTTTAATGTTTTTGGCTAGTTTTGGTTAGTCGCTAAAATTCGGCTAAATTGGGTTAGTTTTAACTTACCTTAACATTTGTAATCTGTTCTGATACGTTTTAGTGCTTTTACTTTCGGTTACTTTCAGTTAGTTCCAAATTATTTTAGTCACTTGAACCGGTTTGATACGTTATAATCAAATTTAATGTTTGTGGTTTGTTTTCGGTAGTCGCCAAAATTCGGTTCGTTTTGGTTAGTTTTAATTTACTTTAGTTTTTGTAATCTGTTCCGATACGTTTTAGACCATTTTGGCGCTTATGCTTAGTTTTGGTTAGGGGTTTAATCAATTATTTTAGTTATTTGAACCGGTTCCGATACGTTATAATCAAATTTAAATTTAATGTTTTTGGTTGGTTTTGGTTAGTCGCCAAAATTCGGTTCGTTTTGATTAGTTTAAAACTTACTTTAATTTCTGTAATCTATTCCGATACGCATGGTAAGTTTTGGTTAGTGGTTCAATCAACTTCCGGTTAGTTTCAGTTAGTTCCAATTTATTTTAGTCAGCTGAGCCGATTCCGATACGCCATAATCAAATTTAAGTTGAAATAAACAAACTAGCACGATCTCTTACGCGTATGATGTCATGTGTGGCAAATGTAGCATGCACTTTTTCACGATTTGAGGCCCTATACTAGGAAAACAGAAACATTTTCAATGTTAAAATAAGGGATCTCATTGGCTCCTTTTTGAAGCTCTTAGAAATGTCAAAAAATTGTACTATTCTTTCCAAATGTCGGACATTTCTTTATACCCCCGGAGAGGGTATTTAAAAAGAAGATCGTTATTAAGCCTCGGAAGATTATAACAATATTATTAAAGAATACACAACAACCATACATTTGTGAGAAAAACTCTCCGTTAAAAATCTATTCAGATGATAATATTTTGACACAGCCAGGATAATGGCATTTTCAATTCCAGAAATGTAAGAAAATCACCGTTACGCGAAGCCATACCAACAAGACAGCATTAGTTGAAGGAGGTCGGTTTTAGACACACTCATGGAAGTACACTAAAAAGTCTCCATAAAAAGGGCAAACATTTTTGAAATAACGGCCACATTGAAAATATTGAAAAAGGCCTTGAAGAAAAACAAGCTAAATTGGAAGATGTTAAAAAATTTCTTATTCTTTACTTTGGTAAAACTTGAAAATCAAACCTTCAATATTTTAAGAATGTTGTGAAAGATAGGAATACTATCGACCCAAAAGAGAATGATGATACTAATAGTGAAATTTTAAGTGACATTGAGTTTCCAGAAGACGACGCGGACTCAAATTTGCCTAAAATGTTAATAAAAAATAATATTTCTTATATTTGTTCCTATTTCTTTTCTTAATAAAAATATTTTTTTGTAACGTAAAAATTAAATCTTTTTCAGAGAATCTCATTTTTCTTTAAATTTTATCAAATGCCAATATCACCTCTTTGATGACTTGCAAAACCTGCTATATACATAATGCATTTGAAAAACACGCCATAGAACAAAAACAATCATAAATAATTTAATTCAGCTACTTAAAGGATTATAAGCAACTGTACTTACGATTTATAATAATTATTTTCAGTTTTTTTTTTTATATTCAAAACATTTTCTATTTAATATCTTTATTTGATTATATGTTTTTCTTTAGTACTCGAAATTCTGTTATGAAGCTTACGGCGGGTTTCGGATATGGGCTACTCAATTGGTAAATAAAAATGGATAATTCTTTAATAACATTATATGAGCTAACGAATGCAGTTTCTCTTCTAATCGAGTATTTAGCGGAGATAACTAAACACTATTGGTCTGTTGACAAACCAGGAATAAACCAGCAGGTCAGACCTCAAGGTACAAACTCTTTCAATATTCGGATTTCTATGTTGCGAAACAAAATTATTTGGCCTTTTATTAATGGCGGTCTAAACTCCGATCGTGATCCAGATTTGATTAGAGATGATCTTAGACGCTCTAGATAATGAAGTGTAGTGGAAGCAACATGCCTCCTAAATATATATTACAATATTGAAAATTTGTAAATAATTAGTTATTGCAGTAAGGGCATAGTTTGGGAATGTCGGAAATTATGTAAGTGATATATACAGGGTGTTCGGAAATTGGGTTCCGAAACTCATAGGGGAAAATCTACATGCTAAATTAAGGTGGGTTTGTCATATAACAAAAGTTTGAAATCTCGATATTTTCCGAGTTATAGGTTGTCAAATATCATTTTTTCAATTTTAATTTTTTACATAATGAGGTTAAGCCCTAACGAAATAAGCTGGTATTTGGCATATGGTTCTGATATAGCAAAGGTCACCGTTTGACAATAAAAAAAATGCAGTATTCTGGTACTAGAGGGCACTTTACCCACAATTTTTTTTTATTTTCCCTGTATCTTGTTTATTTAGACTAATAGTGCGAAATGAAATATGTTAACTTAAAGGCAACTCAAAA
>MU197335.1:700-10742 GCA_016904865.1 Pissodes strobi | reverse complement strand
CATATTTGAAATAAATTAAAATAACATAAATCCGTACCTGTACCTATCTTCTTTGACAAGTCGTCAAAGAAAGTTGGATCCATATGGGAATTTTATTTATTATTGTACAGGGTTTTCCCGAAAAATGGTAAATATGCACAAAAATTTGATCTTTTTTCTTGAATCGTTTGAATTTTCTATCAAAGATTCAAAAATAGTCCTGAAAACGTCAAATTTTTGCAGGTTGTCATTTTTGTTAATGGAGCACCGTGTATATTAGTGAATTCTTGAATTTTGCGAATGATTTTACGTATAGTTGATATTACATATTCTACACATAAATTCAACTGTTTTTGAAATATTGACGTTTGAAAATTGACATTTTACATACTATGAATCTATGTATATACTTCCGGCTAAACCGAATGTTAATGCCAAACGAGAGACTATAAAAACCTAATATAGGAAGGTGCAAACCATTTTGCTTCAAGTTAAGCCGTTTAGATTCTGCAGCCTGTTATAGTATGTAAAATGTTAATTTTCAAACGTCAATATTTCAAAAATAATTGAATTTAGGTATAGGGTATGTAATATCAAATATGCAGAATTTCTCGTAATCCACTAATATACAGGGTGTTCTATTTAAAAAATGACAACCTATTAAAATTGACGTTTGCAAGACTATTTTTTAATTTTTGATAAGAAATTCAAAGGATTCAGGAAAAAAGATGAAACCTTTGTATATATTTTTCGATATCTTTTCAAATAACCCCTGTAGGTAGGTGTTAAAATATACGGAAAAACCATCTACATGAATAAAAACTTTAATCGGCAAAAATATCTGCATCAGGAATGACTCGAAATGCACATCGCATTTATAGTCAAAGTCACATGACAGATTTTGGGTATCTGTTAAATTCGATATTTTTCTGAAAAAACCCAAATGCGGCTTTATTTATTAAAACATCAAAGAATTTTTTCAAGAAAATATGTTCCTTCTGCGTTTTTACGTCCACATATCGAATTTGAAAGTAATCTGGCGATAGCTGGAAAATTTCATTTTGTCGAATATCCTGAGGAACCCCTGTAAATAATCATATATTATATCACGAGAACTGTGAATTTAATCGATTAAACTACGTTCAATATTTTGACCATGATTTTTCTGGAAAATGTTGAATGCAAAATAATTTAATAAAAACACGAGACCGCGAAGCGGTCGAGCGTTTTTATTTATAAATTATTGGCTCAACTTTCTTTTAGCTGAAATGGGTTATGTAAAAACTGTGTTTTTGTTTTTTTATAAAAGGTCTGTCTGAACATAGAAACACAAATTATTTTTTTCGGAAATGCGTCATTTCCGTTTTTCAGACTTTAGATTAGCTGAAATCGGTTACATAAAAATTAGTTTTTGTTTAATGTTCTAGACATTTATTCAGAGCCCAGGAATAATTTTTTTTTCGGAAAAGCATCATTTCTTTTTTTTTTATTTTTTTCAAATTTTTTTTTTAGTTTAGAATAGCTAAAATCGGCTACATAAAAACTAGTTTTACCTTAGTAATAGAGACATTTATTCTAATCGCAGAAACTAATAACTTTTCTCCGGAAATTCGCAGAAACTAATAACTTTTCTCCGGGAAAATTTAATTTTATTTAAATAAGTTTAATTTAAAGCAAACTAATTGTGCAATTTAGGTCAGGTTGTATTATCGTAAGCGCGCAAAGAGCGCTTATTTAATTTTGCAATTTTGGGTTAGTTTGAGTTACGGTAAGCGCGCTTGTTTAGGTTTGTAATTTGGGTTAGTTTGGGTTAGCTTGGGTTAGTTGGGTTTAGTTTGGGTTAGCTTAGGTTAGTTTGGGTTAGTTTGTTTCAGTCGGGTCAGTGTGCGCGCGCGGAGCGCGCTTATTTAATTTTGCAATTTGAAGTTTGGGTTAGCTGGAGTTACAGTAAGCGCGCGAAGCGCGCTTGTTTAGCTTTGTAATTTGAGTTAGTTTGGGTTAGCTTGGGTTAGTTTGGGTAGTTGGGATTAGCTTGGGTTAGTTTGGGTTAGCTTGGGTTAGTTTGGGTTAGTTTGGATTAGCTTGGGTTAGCTTGGGTTAGGTTGCCTCAGTCGGTCGTCCGTAAGCGGTATGGTAATTTGTGATAAAAGTACAGTTAGTTGCACTGACCAAGTTGATAGCAGGTGCTAACTGGTTGTTTCTGTTCAGCATCATATTGACCCTATTTGGCGTTATAGTAATTTCTTCAGATTCGATTGTTTGAATGCCGGTTCCTGAAGACGCGCTGGGCCACTGTTCTGGAAACATTGAGCTTGATTGAAACGTGGTTGGAGGCCGTGAGCAAGTTGATGAACAAGGTGTTGGGCTATCTTCGGAATTTAGAATTAAATTCCTAATTTTTTTCTTGTTCTCTACAGTCTTCTAAATATCCCTCGGCTACTTTAGTAGAGAGCCATCCTCCATGGCGTTTCAAGTTAGTCACGTCTATTCCGGCGTCCGTCAGGATAGTCGCAGATGACCGCATATAACAGTATACTGTGCTGGATTAGGCAATTTTATATATGCTGCAACTTCCGGATGGCATTTTCCGAAATTTATGCAATACATTGAACAGAACATTTTCCGTTTTGGTAGTTAACAAAAAATCTTTTGTGAGGAATACCTTCGGGACGTAACAAGTCATATTTTTGTATTAAATTTAGGTTATTGCCGCCAGTGACAACAAAGTTTCTGCTGTGAGGAGTTTTGTTGCCTGGGATCTTAAAAAGGACCATAGAATCCTGTTCTTGGATATTGTCCAATGTTAGATGTAATAATTCTTCGCGTCTATAAGCTCCGGCAACCCCAATGATCGTAGCAACTTTCACTAACAAGTAAATATGATCGGGAGCTTCTGTCAAAAATTTGTTGGGTCAATATCTCAGATTTTTTTTGGACAGAAACCTACCTATTTCTTTTTTAGGAAAGCGGTTACTTTAAAGTATTTGCTCATATTCTTGTTCTTTTTAACTTTATACGTTCTTTTTAGCATCGAAAACCTCGACCATAGAGTTGATGGTTGGCACGTTTTCGAAAGCTCCGATAAATAAACTAAAATTGCCTCCTCTCTTTCAATATTGTCTTTTTTAGGCATCACTGGTTACATTTCATATTCTTTGAAATATCGTGTTTCTGATTTTTCTGGCAAAAACGAATTAACATTCTTTGCGACATCAATGATCTCGTCTGGCATTCCCTCTATCGAGGTTTATTCACACATTTTTTCTCGTGATACAAGTATAAACTATAAACTTGACGAAATTACTCGGACTCAAATTGAATTTTAACACTAGTATTAGTTTAACGTCGTAATTTTTGACAATCAACAAATATAACATTACTAGATAGTAATTATATAGGTGTATTATAAGGTACTGAGTGCTAGTAGGTACACCTATTATAATAATTTTCAATAATTTATTTAACTAATAAGGGAGAGTGGGAGAATGGTGCGCACTTAAGCGGAAACTGATCTGGTGGCTACCTTTCTTATATTATAGAAAACTTAAAGCTAGAAATAGAAGACCCAATTACCAGACTATCAATAAGTATTATCTTCATTCCTGTAGGTTTAACCATATTTGAAAAAAAATAATGAGAGTATAAAGATGCACTTGCGCACGATTCCCCAACCTGGCGGGTAATGATGCGCAAGAGATGGGTAATGATACGCATCAGAGACAGACGGCAAAATAAAAGAGAAAGAGTGATTTAGGCTACATATTTATTTTAATAATTCTAAACAGAAGTCACATTATTTTAATAATTCTTAACAGAAGTCACATTTGTAGTTGTCTGCATCCAATTCGTCATCATCGCAGATGTCGGACAATCTTCCTCTGAAGAATCCTGGCATCTTCTTTTTTTGTTTGCCTTTATATTTTTTTCCTGGAGGCTCGTCAAAACATTTACGGATAGTGCCCTTCTTTAAAGCATTCTGCTTTCTTTCATTTTCCTTTCTCTTCATATTTTCTTCTTTTAATGTTTTTTCTCTTGTGCTTCATCCAGTTTGTCTTTTATGGGCGTGCTTGTTAGTATTTGTGATCGTTGTTTCTCTCTATGTTTTCTATTAGCTGTTTTTTTGACTGCTTGCTTCGGTATGGGAGCCATAGCGAAGAACGAGTTTTGTTTTGACGTACTAGGTTGAGGTTCTTGATTGGCAACTGATAAACTCGGCTGAATATTAGGTAACGAAACTTCACTATTTGTCATGGGAGAAATTGGATTAGCTACTTTCGGGACAGCTTCAGTTGTATGATTCAGCACTTGGTTGGCGGGGGCAAAGTCATCTTCATCAAATCTGTCTGGGTTTAATGGAAATATTCCCGAGGTTCGAAAACCTGATACAGCTTTTTCAATCATAGCTACTTTCATAAATGCATTATTCAGGAGTTCAGCGACATCATATTCTGTAATCTTCGTATGACCAGTTGTTGATAGGTATAAGTCGTACTCCCTATAAAGGGCATTTTTTAAGGGACTGAAAAAAGTAAGGTCCAAGGGTTGAAGATGATCTGAGGTATGTGGGGGCAAGGACACCATGTGAATATTCTTCTCTCTACAGAAATTATATGCTGGAATCGAAATATGACTACAGTGATTGTCCAGCACCAAAAGAACAGGATCAGTGTCTGAAGGCTTCACGTACTTTTCAAAATGAAACAGCCACTCGACAAACAGCTCCGAATTAATCCAGCCATTTTTTGAACACTTGTAGGAGGCTCCGACTGGTCCGTTTTTTTTTTCAGGGTATCTGACATTCTCTGTCTGGGATAAATTAGCATGGGAGGGATATAGTTCCCAGCCGCGCTTACGCAGAAAACTGCTGTTATGGTCCTCCCCCGTTCTCCTGAGGTAGCGGCTCCCACTTTTTTGGCACCTTTTGGTCCGTAAACTTTAGGACATTTCTTTTGGACTGTCGTAATTCCAGTCTCATCCATATTTTATTTGCTTCGAATTTAAATTTTTCTAGCAGAATTCGAAGATTTGAATAGAGAGCTTGAACAGAATCTCTATTGAACGAAGCAATTCTGTTCAAACTGGTCCCTTCTGGCTGTCTAAGGGTAACCTCAGGTACTCTTTTCAAGAAACCGTAATGCCAATCTTTCCCCGCTAACCCCTTTTGAGGATTGAAATTATTTTTAATATTTTTCTCGTCTGCATATCGAAATGCGAGTCTTCTTAACCCCTTGGGTGTCAAACCAAAGAATAGTTTTGCCAGTATTAAAACATATTCTTTTAGTTCGTCTTCTGTTTCTTTCATGAATATCGGTTGGCGACCTAAACGAAGTGGTTGATGTGCATCTTCTGGGAGCTTCAAATATTTTCTGAGGGTTGACTCAGGAATTTTAAAATTTCTTCCTGTTTCTCTAATTTTTTTGCCATCATCTTTAATGGCGCTTAGAGCCTTCTGCAAGTCTTCGTCTGTGTATGACAATATTTCTGTCGTTCGATTATAACTTCGTGGCATCTGTAAAAAAATGTATTTTTTAGTAAATATACCTACTTAATATTTATTTCTAGGGGGGGGGGGAATTGTGCGCACCTATGCGCATCATTACCATTACCCTCACGCGGTTGGTGGCATATTTTTCGTTATAGAAAAAAAAGTACTGCTCAAACATTCACAAAAATATATCAAAATACGTCTAAGATGTTAAGCATCTAGAAGATAACTCATATAAGAAGATAGCATATAAATTGTGCACTTACCGTCTTATTTTCTACCGGCCAAATTTAACAAAACTTATGCGATAAATCGAGATGTGCATACTGCGACTACAAATTGCTAACTGACATCGTGGTCGATGGCGTCAGACGTTCGTCAATTGAGCGGTAGACTGCCGCGCCAATTAAACTAGCTGCATGACGTTTTAAACCTTAAATATTGTGATGCGTACCATTACCCGCTGCGCATCATTCCCCCACTCTCCCTTAAATTATTGAAAATGATTATAATAGGTGTTGAATATTTCTAGCACTAGTGCGGAAAAAAGAATTTTCCACACTAAAATCAGTGTTGAAAATAAAATTTTCCACACGCTTGTAGAAAAAATTCTTTTCATATCAAATAACTGATGGAGATATAAAAAATACCTTAATTTTGGTTCGCATCTATTAGAATGTCACCAACATATATTGGTGGCTCATCACCTTCGAACCACAGGAAGGTATATGAACCATCTTCTACTTTCCAACCATACTGCAGTCCATCTAAAGTGGAGGGTATGGGTGCAAAGGAATTCCGCCACAAATTGCCTGTATAGGATGATCTTAATATCCTCGGATACAATTCGCGATTGCAAGGTGGCAGGTTCAACAGTTTTTCATCCGTTCGATCTATTCTAGTGTAATTTTTTGTAAATAAATGCAGTCGAGCCTCGTTCACTGAAGAGATGCCAGATAATCTATTGGCTTTTGTTGCATATAATTTGCAAACAAATTCCTCGATTTTGTTGAATGCCGAATGGTACTCGTCGCAGATAGGATCTTGTAGTGCTGCAAAAGCTCTTTGCATTTCCGTATTTTCTGAATAGATGGCATATGTATAGGGTTGAAATTACATCCTGTAAATGCGTTGAATGCTGGTAATCCACTACAAAATAATTCTCCCAGCGACTCATACATGTTATTGATGCTCACGTAGCGGCGTTTGCCGGTCCCGAAGCGCAGCCAAAAGTATCACTCATTAGAGGGATCTGGAGTTGGGATCGTCCTATGTTGAGGTTTAAGAGCTTTGAAACGATTAGTGCAAACGGAGTGATATTCAATTGTATCATAACTTACTTCTGAAGGAAGTTTCCATTATCCGTACTTCTATCTGTAGAGTTTTCTGCACTCCATATTTTTCTTAAGTTTTTATGAAAATTCATCGTCAAATAAGGTAATGTTCTCATAGGTGGGTTGTTTGCACATAAAACAGCTCCTCGTGTCTGTTTTTCCTGAATTTTCGTCCATGCTGCGCTCATATATCTGTAAAAAATTATCTATAAGTATTCTATAAATTATGGAATATATTTGTTGCGATTCGCCATATTAGAAAACAATAAAACTAAAAAAAATCATTTTATCCTTTAGCCGAACATACACATTGGCCAATATATTTGCCGAAACATTTGGCGAGTCATTTGTGTACAATTATGGCAACCACACAATGGACGAATCGCCAAAATGTTTGTGGACGGCGCCAAAGACTTGACATCGGCAAACTTTGTCATCAGGAGATGATTAAAACTGAGTTTTAATCATCTCCTGATGATGCTAACATGGTTAGCGAAACGCGCGTCGAGTGCAATAAATCTATTTCGGTATTGTGGATAAAACTCCGTTTTAGTACATTTTACCGAAGGTTCCAAACCCCAATATAGATAATGTATACTAAATCATACAGTCAAAATAATAACACTGCATAAAAATGTTTAGATTTTTGTCACCTATTTTTAAAATAAATAATATTTTCCATTTCCGACACGTATGCCTTTCGTTATAGGGTCTTAAAATCACCTTTTCTAAGCATATGCCAAACGGCGAGTTGCCACTGGATGTGGTCCATCAAATCCCATCGTCCTCCACCAGGCTGGAGAACACCGAAGTACAAAGTCTGGAGCTGATCACTGGGGAGTGATCCAAGAAACCCCATTTATACCCCTGTCAAACTAGGCACACCAATGGAATGACTCTGAAGCCGTTGCTTCCAGCGGCCCTAGGTGGTAGATGCATATGCCTACTCGCATCGTCCGATTAAAGACCATCCCACCAGAACAGGGAAGTGCTAAGTGATTTTTCCGAATCATGCTCCGCTTCCGCGCTGGTGGCTCCGGATTCCACAGCAGGAATATATGGACATGACGGTGCTTCCAGCATCAAAATATTCCGAAGATAAAATCCCCCGGCCATTCGGATCTCCGGGCGCTGAACCGAACAACCTTGATGTTATGTGGCTCAGGTTCACCGCTAAGGGATTAACGAAGTTAATAGAGCCTAACAAAGCTTTTTTACAACACTAGCTACCACTTTAGCTTTTTTTACAACCCTAGCTACCACTTTTCACTCAATACAGGTTGATCACCCCAATTCAGAAATAATCGTTCTGGGAGATTTCAATGCCCACCACACCAATTGGCTCAAATATCACAAAAAGACCGACAACGAAGGTAGAGAAGCTAAAGCATTTGCCATCAGCTGCGGGCTTACTCAACTTGTAGACGAAAGAACTCGTGTATCTCGGGGCGAGGCAAATTCGCCGCCCTCCTGGATTTTTTTTTGACCACCAATCCTGACCAGTACACAATTACAGTTATCCACCATTAGGTACTTCCGACCACAGAATTATTACAACGGTTTGTGAATTGCCACTTCTAGAGAAGGATCCACCATTGCCTCGAAAAATCTGGCTTTACAATTCTGCAAACTGGGACGATCTTCCTTGGCTCGACGTCTGCTTTGGTACTGACGACCCGTCAGTCTGCTGCGAAGAGTTTACGCAAGTAATCTCCTTAGGGATTGAAATATACATCCCAAATTCCATCATGTTACCGTCAAAAGGAAAGCTCTGGTTCGACAGCAGATGCGAAAGAGCTGTAGGTAGGAAACAGCAAGCCTACAAGTACTGGCAACAAAATCAGACAGCTGAAAACGCAATTATTTTGTCGAAGCGAGAAACGAATTCTAACGTGTGATCGACGAAACTAAGAACACACACAATCAAAGAATCAGGGATAAACTTTTGCAATGCCCCAGTGGCTGGCTTCAGGAATTTCTGGTCGGTAGCAAAGGCAGTAAGTAATAAATTTACAAAAACGTCCCTCCCACCTTTGACAGACGAACTTGGCATCACGGCGACTACAGCCAAAGAAAAAGCACAAATACTCGCCAAAATGTTTTCATCGCACTTTACCTTAGACGTCCCCCAAGGCATGGCTCTCTCCACCATATCGAACATCTACACTACCATGACAGTAGTCAAGTTTCATCACCATGATATTCGTAAAATCCTTAAGGAACTAGATACACAACAGGCATCAGGAAAGGACAGAATAACTGCTAGCATGTTAAAGAATTGCGCCAACGAACTAACCGCCGTTTTTTCCAGACTCTTTTCTCTGTCTTACCGGAAAGGGATTTACCCATCCTTTTGGAAAATTGCTCGAGTGCAACCTGTTCAAAAAAGGCAAGCAAATCACGCACTCAAACTATCGCCCAATTACTTTGCTTCCAATAATCTCCAAAGTCATGGAACGTGTAGTCAATCAAAATCAACTACTCAAGTACCTCGAGAACAACAGAATAATCGATAATCGATACTGGTTTCGTAAAGAGCGATAGGCCGCTTCCACTGGAAGCATAGATAGAACAGGGGATGCGTCCATCTCATGTCACTCGATCTTAGTATTCTTATTATAACTTCAGATCTGATTTTTAGAGTTACCAGGACGATAGTTCATAGGACTTATTTTATATACACTAGTTATTTCAAAGACGGTCCTGTATTTATATTGACCAACTATACTCTATTAATTCTTATTTTTATATCTATTACTTCTAGAAATACTGAATTTATTTATATATAAAGGCGGCCCTGTCTTATATTAGTTTACCTATAGTGCTAATATTGTAGTTTATTGAACTTATATGTTTATATTTAAAAATGTCTATCTGTACATAATTTGCCGGTTTTGTTATATGAAATATTGATTTTCCTCTATGCCAGCATATTCAATTTTCCAATAGGTAAAAAATTTAATTAGTATTTGCCATTTCGTTTAGTACTGTTTAGTAGGTGTCATAGTGTATATATATTTTTTTTTTATTTTTTTTTTGAAACAATGCCTCATATGCCGGACGGTAAGTTATTCTTATTTTTTTTTTCTTTTATATCCCGATATCTATTGTATGTTTTTCTTTTCTTAAACAGGACACCACTGTAAGAGGCGATACGCCACACTCATAAAGAAAAAAATTCCCCGGTCTTCCTTCGGTTAGTATTCTAATCCTTACAAGTTATGTCTATTTATTCGTGAATATA
>JAEQML010082647.1:0-10742 GCA_016904865.1 Pissodes strobi | reverse complement strand
TACAAAAAAATCTCTATCTCTTAAAATATAGCAGATATCAAAAATTTTACAGACCACTTTCTTTGCTTTGGACAAGTGATTCAATTGATGTACAGTGACAAAATTTAAAAAAATTACTATGAAAGTTACATGCTATTGAAATTGGAGCATAAATCATCGCCTTCTTTGACACCCTGTATATAAACATTTTTGACAGTGTAAAAAAATTCAACATTGGAAATTTTCTCTTAAGGGACAAATCTATTAACCATTAAAAACCAGAGATCGATATCATGTCTGGTTAAGAACATATTTAGTTTTAAATTTAGGCAAAATTTTTGTTGCTCGAAAGCAGTTTATATGCATTAATTGTATAAGGGTTTTGGTAGGGATGTTTTTAAGGAGTAGGTTAGGGATCGTATCAGGTCCCGGAGCCTTATTCTTTGGCAGATGGCCGAGGGCACTGCGGAGTTCTGACGGGGTGACTCGGAGTTTATCCATCACAGAGGGTGGAATTGGATATTGTATCAAAAATGGCCTTATTACCTCTGTTACTTGAGCGTGCAATGGCACGGTATCAGGTATCTCTCCACGAAGCGAAGCGAAAGGCCTCGGTCTTCCCACGGGTATCTATGATATCCTCGCCATTGTGAGAAATAGCGGGAATGTCGACCGGGCCTCCCCTAACCTGCCTCGCAAGCTTCCATGGGGAACCGTCCTCCGTGCCAAGCTCGTTCACGAACTTCATCCATTTCGCTTCTCTGTGATTGCGGATATTCACCCTTATCTGGTCCGTCAGGGCGTTAAGCCTCACTCTGTCGATTGCAGCGCGATTCCTCTGCCATCTGCGACGAATTCGATTCCGGAAATTGATTAGGTTTAGGATATCGTCAGGAAGAGTTTACACGAATGGTTTCTTCCTAACTACCGGACATAAGACGTCTCTGACGTGCTGCATGTTGCGGGTTAAAGTGTCAACTTCTGTCTCTAGTTCCTGGATGGTTTCGATTTGCCTTGGGATGACAGTTGCCTCGTTTAGCCTCTGTCGAAACACCCGCCAATCAAGATTTTTATAGGAAATAAATTTCCCATAGGCTTCCGGCCGCCTAGTGTTAGCTAGGCTCATCTTAATTGGCAAGTGATCTGAATTAAAGTTGCAGACAACCTTAGGCGACGCTACTCCTGCCATCCCTCGGGTCATAGCTACATCCAGGTACGAAGACGTGTTTCCACTGTGGAAGGTAGGATATCTTGTTCTATGGTATAGGATTTCCAGGTTGTTTTCTAGAAAGTTTCGAAGAACGGTGCCTTTATGAGTGGTACTAGCATCGTTAAACTCAACGTGTTTGGCGTTGAAATCGCCAATGAGTAGTGACTTCTTGCCGGGGGTGAAGAATGTGACTAGAGTTTCACCAGGCCAGTAAACCATAAGCCAAAATTGAGTTTTCAAGGTAGGAATGTCAACATTATTTCTTAGTTGTAAAACAGCATAATTTTTTGATGCTAATTTGTTACATACATTATCAATATGGCCACACCAAGATAGGTGCTGGTCCAACGTGAGGCCCAGGAACTTTACACAATCTTGCTGTACAAAAATTGAGGATTTGTCCCTAACCAGCAAACTTCTGTCTCGAATGACTGAGAGGTGTGAAGTGGATTAGATTCGTCTTACAGCTGTTTAAAAAGAGCCCATTTAGTTCACACCAGGTAGAAATGTCATGTACACACTGAGTAGCCTGGCCTTGATCCACAGATTTTCATAGCTCTCACCAGCCACCACTGCTGATGTATCATCAGCAAACAAAGTAACATAACTATTTTGAGCCAGCAAGGGAAGGTAATTTACAAAAAGAAGGAAAAGGACCGGACCCAGCACACTGCCCTGAGGCACACCAGTCTTAATATCCACCCAATCAGACACAGACACACCAGTAGCATCCGTCAATCTGACAGCCTGAGTCCTATCGGTCAGATCAGAGAGAAATTAATTTTAGTTATCAATTTCTCTCTGGGTCAGATACCCCCGCACCACCGATCATATGGAGATCGCTGCCCCGCACCCACTCCAACGCAGGACCCCTGACACCACATCGCTCCAACTTAGATAACAGTATGGCATGATTTATGGTGTCAAAGGCCTTTGTGAAATCGAAAAAGATTCCAATGGTCTTCAGCTTATTGTTGAAGTTTTGGAGAATCCTAGAATGAAAGGCAAGTATGGCATCAATCGTTGAAAGATCCTCCCTGAATCCAAACTGATGGGAATTGAGTAAGTATATTGAATGTGTACAAAAATGAGACCAATCTTTTTCGAAAGGCCTTTTCAAAGATTTTTGAGAATACTGATAGGAGGGCAATGGACCTACTGCCCTTTTTATGAATTCTTGGCTTTAGCCAAGTAAATATCGTTTAAGAGATTTTGAGGTTAAGACGGCTATTAATCCGTCGCTTTTAAATGCCGTCTTAACCTCAAAATCTCTTTAACGATATTTACTTCCGAATCTTTGAATTCGTCATATATTTCTACGAGTGCTGGCGCGAGCTGATTTGTTCGTCGAACTATCAGGCTGGATGATACTGAAAGTGTGGAGAATTGTTTCCATTGCTTCGAATCTTTTATCAACTTTGGTATAAAAGCGATCCAAGCATTCCAACATACTATGTTTAAGTTCTTGTTCAATTGTTAAACCCGCATTTTGCACTTCTTCTCTTGGCATATTTTTTGTCCTTCTTATTCCTTTTGAAACAGAAATATTCATATTTGCCCACGTTTCTTTGGCATGTATAAGTGACTTTTCTACATGTTCATTTCCATCTTCCTGTAAAAAACCTTTAATAAGGGATTTAATCCTTAAGGTGCGTACAGACATGCAACAGAACAGTGTAACGTAACTCCACCACGCAACATATTCTGTTGCGCGACGTAGTTACGATGCGATGAGGTTTTCTATTTAATTTAGG
The DNA here is from genome assembly GCA_016904865.1 of Pissodes strobi. Lineage (NCBI taxonomy): Eukaryota > Metazoa > Arthropoda > Insecta > Coleoptera > Curculionidae > Pissodes > Pissodes strobi. Next base: position 7,799 of record JAEQML010082647.1, on the reverse strand, counting down.
TGCAACAGAACATCGCCGCGAAACCAACGCGTAACATATAGGCATCCCAGATATTAATTATTTTAGTGGCGAACGACGAAAACGAAACGAACGCTATATGGTTCGCAGACACGTCCACACCATAGATATATGGTCCACACATGCAAATTTATAGTGCAACGTCCAGCGCGAACATTTCTTTGATGCGACGCCGAAAGACCGACAATAACTGATGGGAAGCTGCGATGTTACGGTGTTACGCTGTTAGTGTGCTGTTACGATGTTGCAGAGTGTCGTCCAGAGTCCAGACTTGATACGCGGTGAGGTTACGTTACGGTGTCCTGTTGCATGTCTGTATGCACCTTTATAACACATTTGCCGAATGTCATACCAGCAGTTTGCAAGTACCTACGTAATTGACTTCTTCTAAAATTATACTCTAAAAAACACAAAAAGAAAAGTCGCAAATTGCTGGCATTGAGATATGGGCAGATTGTCTTGTATCTAAATTTACTTTTAGATCTGTTAATATTAGAATGGCGCCTATACGACCGCCGCGCCGGATAGTTACTCTTTACTGACTTTACCGCATCATGATGGGCACTCCAACGAGTCTCAGTAAGTCTTTTAATGGAAATTCCGATTTTCTCCACCATTACATCCCACCTATGAGTTGAAGCCGAAAACAAATTATAAACACTTTTCAGAGTTCCAAAAAAAGTCACACAAGACGCGAAGAATGTACTCCGCAGAGATTCAAAAAATGATTTGAACACGGCACAAATAAGGCCTTTGAATTTAATTGTCTAATCCTCTTTTGAACTGAGTAAGTGAATGAATTCCAGCCATAGTAGAGGCATTATCATACGTTTGTCTGGAGTTAGTTCGAGGAACTGATATCTCAACATTATATTTTTCGCATATTTGTACTGCCTGCCTAAACATTTGCTTAAATTTATTTTCAGCATTTTCTCGAATGTTACGCAAAGTATTTCCGACACTTTTTGCAAGGGTAACAGCACTACCCAAGTCAGTATTTAACCCAATTAATGGAAAATATTTTAGCAAGTATTTGTAGTGTTATCTGAAATTCAAAAATAGGCATTCTTTTTTCAAAAATGTTTTCTTTTGTTTTCCATTGTTTTCCATTTTTTCTTTCTTCATTTTTTGTTTGCATTTTTCTGAGCCTTAGGGGGGGGGGGGGGTTTGACACGCTACTGGCCTTTGCCACAGTATTATTTTATTTTAAAAGTGCTTAAAACACAGGATTGCAAAAAAAGTTAAATTAATTAAAATATATTTATTTCCGAGTAGTATCCGAGTAGTTAATGCAGCATCTGGAACTTACCGTTCTCTTCTATTTCCGACCCAGTGTCTGGTGTCATATAGGCACTGTCGATTTTAAAGATTTTTTTGGGTTCAATGGAAAGATTACATCAAATGGAACACATTAATGCAAAAAAAAATTGCGGATGAAGCACTTTTGACGCCAAAAATTGAAAAAGAAATTTTATAAATGAGTGACATTTAAATGCGAAAACTCTCGCAATATGACGTTAATGATGACAATTTACTTGCAATGTTGTCAGACTTGGCTAACCTTATGATTTTCAAGTAAGCAAATTGCCAAGTCCAGGAGCATGTTTCATAAAGTAGAATAACAACTTGTGAAATATGTTATATATGATGTGGTGAAAGTAACTAAATAAACGCGCAACCGCAGCTAACTAACCCTAATTAACCAAAGTAAGGAGACAAGCGAGCTACGCGCACTTTTCTCTTCGCTGTTCCAAACTAAGCAAAACCAACCGAGCCTAACCAAAACTAACCCAGACTAACCAAAAACTAACCCATACTAACCAAAATTAACCCAGACTAACCCTAACTAAACAAAGTAAAAAGAAGAGCGCGCTGTGCGCGCTTTTATATTCGCTATCCCAAACTAAGCAAATCCAACCCAGACTGACCAGAACCAACCCAGACTAACCAAAACTAACCCATACTAACCAAAACTAACCCAAACTAACCCAAGCTATCCCAGACTAACCCATACTAACCAAAACTAACCCAGACTAACCCTAATTAACCAAAGTAAAATAGCAAGCGCGCTTTTCTCCTCGCTATCTTGAACTAAGCAAAACCAACCCAGGCTAACCTATACTAACCAAAACTAACCCTAATTAACCAAAGTAAAGACAAGCGCGTACGCGCGCTTGTCTTCCGTGTTCCAGATTAAGCAAAAATAATCGAAACTAACTTTAATTAGGCAAACAAGCGCATTGAGACGAGCGCGTTACGCTCTTGACCAACCCCGCCCATCACAAAATCAAAATGAACCTAAAGTAACAAAACAAACGCACTACGCGTGATACTCTCTTAAACTAATCCAAATGACCTTTTAAATTTGTATCTATTTCAATAAACTAAATAAATTAGTTTATATGACTTATTATTAAAAGTGACCCACTTCTAGCGTAACATCTAATTCTAGTAAATAATATATTCGAATTATTGTTATTTTATTAAACAAAGCCATTAAGAATCATGATTTATAAAAAGTTTTCGTCCCACGGTACTTTTGAAACATATTCAACACGAGGCTGTTATATTTTAGAACCAAATAGAAATTATATTTGGCAACATCTATCCGTACAAAAGCCAGCTGAGCCGTGCTAAGCCAAGGCCACCTATACTACAGAATACAGAAGATGGCTTTGGCTAAGAAATAGTCATGTTGACGTTTATCTCATAAATATTATATTATCGTTTTAAAGTGCAAAAAAACAGTTTTATTTGCAATTTTTAAGAAAAGAAGCTTTATATTATGTTATTATTAACCTTCTGCGACCATACCTCAGGACAAAGTGTACTGGAATTGTGTTTATTAGCAAAAAATGTATGTTAAATTTAAATTTTTATTTTAAATTTATTTTGGGAAAATGTGCTTCAACAAAATAAACCATAAAAAAAAACAAGTCATAATTTAGCGTATACAATTGCTCTAGGAAACATATATCTAGTTACACTAACTCCCAATTATAGCCACATATGTCTCGTATGTTACATTTTCCATCCGCACCTCTTGGGACTTCGTATTTTAAAAAAACAAAAAAAATTCACCTGCAGCATCAACATTCGACTACCAAAACCAAACTAAACATTGGCTGTCGTTAAAACCTGTGCCGTAAGTTAAGTTGTTTCGGGTATCCAAAGGTGCCAGATTGAAGGAAGAATTGGTCCTATTTGGCAAAGCCCATCATCGATGACAGTCACACGACTCTACGGTACACTTTCAATAACTTGCTTCACTCTTATCAAGCCGAGAATCGTTCAGCATAAATTATTCCTGCTTACATACTAGAATCGTAGAGTGATTGCGCATATATTAAATATCAGCAATTGGAAGTTAGGTAAAGAATTGGGGGTCTCAATTACGTACGACTAAAAACAATTATTGTAAACAAAAAGTAAATTAATTACAAAAACCGTCCATCACATCGAAGAAATTAGAATAAAATATTTAAGTCATCTACAAGAATAGTATTTTCAGTTCCATAATATGACAGCTATGAAAAATTTAGATGCGTGTTTAGGCCAGTCCGTTTCTGTCTTCCCTGGTAAATTTAAAGGTAAGCATTTTGTGACCACAATTTACGAGTAGGTACTTATATCCTATACAAACTGCCTAAATTGCATTTAAAACTAAAACCTGAAAGGTAAATCGCTGATTAAGTAGGTACATCTCGTGATACCGACCAAAGGATGAGAATCTGGCAGAGGGGCGCGATGACCCCAACCGATAGGAGAAAGTGCCCAGTGGATCAAGTGCCTTCTCCACAAGGTACAGAGGTGGGTGAGCTGTTCCCACAGGTGAATCGACTACTTTTTGACTCAGGGATGACCGGACACGGGTCGTTTATGACGTACGCCAGGAGGATTACCAAGTGGGAGAGAGACGAATACTTCTACTGCGGAGAAGTCGATACCCGGGCCACCGAACATCAACAATAGACTAGAAGGTTTATTCTAGGCCCCGCCCCCAGTATTTCCCTCCTTGCCCCGTACGTGGAACCTGATGAAATGCTGGTTAACCGCTTTGGCCTCGTGCCACGTTTCACCTCGTCTGGTCTAAGGTCTGGAGTCTCGCGTAAGCGCTACATCAAAAGTGCCGACTGAGAGTGGACCTTCTAGTCTCTTGTTAATGTTCGGTGCTCCGGCCCACACGATTTTCAAGTGCAGGTACTGGGAGGAGATAGCCAACATCACGTTGAAAGCCCCACTGGAAGAATGAAATTTCCTAGGGGAGACCGGCAGTGGAAGATAGTCAGAGGCTTCATACGGCATGTTATGGTGAAGAAGGAGGCCGAGGAAGAACAGGGTAAAACGTTGAATGCAGACAGATCAGCACCCTGATGATATGCGCAAAGCGGTTCCGCGGGGTCCTGAGGCGGAAGAAGTAGGGGGTTTTAGTCGGTAAAAATCCGACACTACCGGAAAAAGGTACACCTTTGACGCCTCATATCACCATTAGAGGACCCTATAGGAAAAAAAGAAAAACTAGGTAGGTATGCTTAAGACCATGCAACACGTTTTTTTTTCTGAATAAACCCAAAGATTTTTTTTCCCCGAATTAATAAAAAAAAATGAACCTAGCCCCGGAGAGTCGCGTTACAAAGCCGGGCCCCTGTCGTGGGGTCGTTTGAGCGCCACCCGTTCTAGCCAGCTAAACGGAAAAAGCTCAGCAGGTGTTGTACCGAGTGGCTAGATTCGCTCATAAAATTAACCGGTTCTTAGTACTTAATTTCAAACTTTCAAGAAAATGAGAATAATTATGGCACTATAATCAACCAACTTAATCTATCAAGAAAACACAATCTAAAAATTTAATGGACACTATATTTGCTACTAAATCCTTTTTTTTTTGCAAACACAGCAACAATCTATCTGGAGAAAATGGTTATAGTAAAATGTGGTTGAGTAGACAAAAGAATGTTAAATGACTTAAAGTAATTAATAAAATAAACAGAGTACAATATGAAGATTGTACGTACAGAGACCAATACAGTTGCAAAAACCTCGGTTCTATATGCCTTATCACTAAATGCACTAAACACTACTTATCAAAGTGATCACTTGACGCAGACTAAGCTTCTTACAACTAGGTATGCGTGCGCTAATAGCTGCACTGATGGTGATAATATGTCGCAATGAGCGGACACAATGATTAGATCAAAAAAAACTCGAGAAGTTAATAAAAGCACCAGATCAGATTAAAACTATGGTTAGCTTGATTCATATGATAAAAAGATAAAATTCAGAGCAGTTATATCTGCCGACTAATTAATGAAAAGAATGAAGTTATCCAGCCAACGCTTAACTTTTAAAATGAGAAAACAACTCAAAGCAATTAGATTAACTGGTCCGATAAACCAGTGAATAAATGTAAATTAAATTAATTAAAATCAATGAGCTACCTCAATTCAATGTTTGATTTATATCAATAAAAGCAAACGAAGAGTAAACATAAGACTTATACCCAAATCCCGTCGTCGAACTCTGTCGATGGCCTCTAGTGCGGGAACCACAAGTTAAGGTCCTTCGTCAGCCTTCCAGAGAAAAAAAAGTTGTGGACCTGCTTCCGGCCTTTCAGAACAAAGTTACAGTCATTTAATTAAATCTCTGGCCCAGCAGAAGAAATTGGTTCATCAAGTAAACTTCTGACCCAGCAGAAGAACCCTCAGACTCGGACTTGAGGGTGTATTAGAAGAGATTCGACGGTCTCGGTCTTATGGGACGAACGTGGAAGCCGCTAGTACAGCATGTAGAGCCCGAAGAATCGGTCGTGCTAAAACACAAACAGAAACCACACAGAAAATCCTTTATCAAAAGGGTTGTATTATATCACAATACTCAAAACGTGCAGTTTCTCGCTATACTGGCAAACGTTCCCCAGGCGAGCAAAATAGAAAAAGACCTCTCCAACGTTCCGTCTTCCGTCAATTTGCCTTAAATTAAATACTGCGACACAAGTAGTAATGGGCTGGAAACTTGACGAGTGATTCGATACAAGGAATAATTCTAAGAAAATAAACGCCTTAATTCTCGCTTATTATGATGATAAATGACGGCGGAAGCCACAAATAGTGAGCTAAAATTACATTCTTCCAGATAGGCTAGGTAATGCTCTAACAGAAATGATAAACCTTCAAAAATCTAAATCGAAAATGAAAAACGCGCGATACATAGCCCATTCCTATTATTTGGCATGAACCACACAAAAACTAGTCGGCCGTACCAAACGAGAAATATATTTAAAGCAGAGGTCCAAAAACGATCTCCGGAACATCAACCTAGGGTTCTCAAAAGGTAATAGAATATTCAAACTGAAATTAAATGGTTCAATAAGTCAAATGCAGCGTATTTGCAGGCTAACAGAATTCTTACGATAATATAATGCAAATCAAGCCAAGTTAACTTAATAATAAGGTACATACATCGCTTAACAACTAAAATAGGTGGTCACAACGGATTCTAAAAACTAATACGAATATATAGCTAATCTATACCTAAAATATAGTTAATTCATATTAGGAAAAACAGCATTTTCAAGCAAATCAAATTAATAAATTTTGAATTAATAAACCGATGCGTGCAAAATGCAGCATCATTTTTTCCTAAATGCGGCATATAAATGAAATTTTAAAATTAGCAAAATCGAACTGTTACAACCACACGACAGAAGTGAAAACTTCAAGGATGAGAGATTTATATTATGAAATACAAGTATTTTTTGTATTCGATATTCATAAAATAATAATATTTCCTCCGAATTATTCGGTTTTCCAGTAATAAAATATGACATACCGCACATGGTGTCCTGTCAACATTCAAAATAGGGAATATTTTAAATCCAACTATCTCACTCCATATAAAAGGCATTGTCATTGCCAAAGTGTCTTCTATTACAGTTTTTGATGTAGACTCTTGTCAAGTAATCCGATTATCTAAAAAATAACTTTTCTAGAAAAAAAAAAATAAAAACTTAAATTTTTTTTAACTAGAAATCGATAACTTTACATTTTTCCTGAAAAGTCCATTTTCGACACAGATACGCATTTAAAGAGTTTTTCTCCTAGAAATTCCCTATCGAACTGTCGTTTCACTTCTTTGATCCTCTCGACTTTTTCGGCGCAAATTGTTCAACTTTTTCGACAGTTATCGTATATCAAAGCAAAATTTTGAAGTGGCGTAATAATTCGGCAACGGAAAATCGGATCGCCAAAAATAATTTACCGCCGCCGCGGTGACACCCCAAGTGTTGAATAAAAACGTGCCGAATCTCAGATTTCTTTTCCGAGCCCTATTCGAGGTAAAAAATCATATGTGTAAATCAGGAAGCTTTACATAGCCGAGCGTTAAGAAGCCACGCGTAACTGTTTAGACTCATTCACTACCCAGGAAAAAGTGTACCGAACGGGCTTAAAGATGTCTTAACCTCCAGACTCTTTCTCTCTTTGGCTTTGCTGAAGTCGATGTCAACTTCATCCGAATGAGCGTCACATAGCCGAGCATGACGAGTCACACGGATCAGTCTTATTCACTACCCAGAAAAAAAATACGCTAAACGCGCCTAAAGAAGTTTTCACTTCAATAACATAATAATATATGGAATACTTGCCTTATTTTAACGCTTCCTAGAGTTTGTCCGATACCTACCGCACATCCTGTATATTACTTCAATAACATATTATTAATAGAAAAATATTCATGAACCTCTCAAGCATGTTAACAACATAACTTTCTCTTCTTAAATAATATCA
>JAEQML010082646.1:0-10743 GCA_016904865.1 Pissodes strobi | reverse complement strand
AAGTGTGATACATTGTTGGTTTTGGCAGACCAAAACCTTCTAAAAAAAGAAATAAAAATCCATGTCCATATTTAAAAAAATGAAGTTGATGATGGGGGCCCGGACACGAAACGTCAGATTTAAAATTTGACACTGCCATTCTATAAAGGGGAACAAGTGGCAATAATAATGTTAAATTTATTTTATATTATCTCTTCAAATAAAGTCAGGAAAAAATAAAAATAGCTGCTTTTCGGTTTTTTACGAATATCTCCGGAACTATTCGGAATTTTTCAAATTTCAAAACTGCATCTTGTTGGGCATCAAATTGCACAACTTTGCCTTAATTTAACCGACTTCGTATCTCTTACAGTTGCCGAGATCCCCATGCATGCACTCGAATTTGTAGCACCCTGTATAAAGAGTTATAATAACTAAAGAAAGTAAATGAACAAATATTAAACAAAAACATAAATCTGCGGTTGTGATATATATCGGTATGGTTTCATAGCAGAAAGCGGTACCCTGAGTGCTAATTCGGATTTTTACACTATATCAATTCTGAAATGTACCAAAAAGTGGTCTGTAGTAGAAGTTTTCATTGATTTAAGAAAAGCTGTTGATGTGGTTGATCAATTGGTTCTGGTTAAAAAATTTAATAATATGGGTGTGAGGGCAGAAATACTTTCTATTATAAGGACCTATTTAATAGATAGGCCACAATTTGTACGAGTAGGCGATGCCATGAGTGGAATGGTAACAAACAATTAGGGAATGCCGGTCATATAAATTCACCCGGACATTGGCAGAGAAATTTTAGTGTTCTACTTTGGGTTTTCTAATTGGTCTTGATTTTGTATGCCTAGATTGACAGTGTTCTAGCAACATTTGGAGTTTGCCCTGTACTGCGTTGATGATAAATAAATAAATATGTACACTGTAGAAGAGTTGTAAGTATGTAGAATTTTCAATGTAATTCTTGTTTCTTCTTTCGATGTCATTTAATTTTTTGTGAATTTTGCAATTACCACCAACTGGTTTAATGATAATTTTTAGATCATTGAAAAATATTTTGTCTTTTCCAAATTGGATAACCAACATCCCTTTGATGAATAAGATCGCCTAAAAGTGTATAAACCAAACTACCGACATGCCCTTATATCAGTGAAAAAACATCACATCAGAACTCCTTAGAAATAATAATCCAGTCAAATAAATCTGTGTGGCAAATACTAAATCTGAACAGAGGTGTTTCAAAAAGACCTCACCAATATAATGACTTATTGTGAATTGGCACACCCACAATACAACCATCTGTTATTGATTCAATAAAGAATAAAAGGATATTTATTGAAGCTAGGCATGTAATAAGCCAATTAAAAAATAATCTCCTTTTGGAAACACAACAGAACTAATTAAAATGTAAAACATCAGATAATTCGACTGTTAATAAAATTGACGATTTTTTTGAGGCTCATGTCTGGTAGACTTATGTTTTCAAAATAATTATTCAAAGAGTATAAGTATAACACTATATCTTATCATATAGCACTTTTGAGTTTGCACCCTATCATCTATCATCTAACCAACAATTTGCCTTAATATTTCTTTGGGCATTCCCAGATTTGCTTAAGAAGAATGTATCTTAAATTCTAATTTGTGTAATTATCAGTATTTTTATGATTTCAAATGCTGGATATACTTGCAGATGGAGACTTTGCAGAGAAAGCATGAACACACACTTTATATGAAAAGACATTGGAACTTATTCAGAAGAAACCTTTAATCTTGGTTGTCGTGAGAGTACTGCATTGGTTTACATATTTTATCTTCGTTATGTCAAATTTATATTTATTTTATTAAATATACTAAATTTTTTGTAGTAAATGAAACACTCTTTGGATTCAATGCATAAAATAATACAAAGAGTGTTTCATTTAGTTTATTTCGTACATGTACACAGCCTTCACTCTTCATTTATAAATTTTTTGTATTTTTCCTGTAAATCAAATCGAGATTCTGACAATCAATTCATTGCTAATGTTTTGCTGTGGGTTTTGCTTATATTTCAACACATACCTGAAAACTTCTTTAGGAAGCTGAGTTACAGTTTCTTCATTTAATATTAGTTTTGATTCTATTGCTTTTTCATGTTCTATAACATGTTGCTTCATATCCCTTTCTAGAGTGGTCTCGAAATCACATTTCAAACACCTAAAAACATATAGTAGCATTTGAGATATTTACATTACATAAAATAACATTATTTTTGTGAAAATTACTCAAAAATGTAACAAATTTATTTCGTAAGTTATATTACAATACACATACTTGAAGACTTCGGGACATGGTGTTTGTAGATCATGAGTTAAACTATGTTGATTCCAGTCATTTTCATCATGGCTCTCATATGTACAATAATTTACAGAACACCTAAATATCTCTGAAGGTGTTGTATCTATGTCTGGCCCTTTAATTAAAATTGCCTCAAAACTGTTAGCACTTTGTGTTAAGTCATGAGGTTTTACACTAACTTCGTGTTCAGATTCAAATACACGGGAGGCAAATGTTTCAGTGGAAGGAATGTTGTGACCCAGATTCTGAGGTTTATTATAATTTTCTTCTGCACTATCAAAACCTTGTATTGGAACCCTATAGGAACTAATGGTAAACTGCGTATTATGTGATAATATGTGTTCTTTGTAAAATGCTTCTTGGTCAGTTTCAAAACTACATTGCATACATTGTAAAGTTTTAGATGTTAATGGGACTGATTCGGACACATTAGTTTTTACATAAGGTTGCAGTTGTACATTAGGATCATAAGACTGAGTGTTTCGCTTATAATGTTCCATGAGAGCTTGTAAACCGTGAGTTAAATTATGTTGCTGTAAGTAATATTCATGATTTGTATAAAAGTTGCACTGAGAGCACTTATAAGTTTCCACAGGTACTTGGCGATTTTCGCCGGTTGAACTTTCATTGCTGGACATTATCACACCACTTTCTGCATTTAAAACGCTTATATTACATAAAAACTAAAAAATTGTTTAGAAAATTGGTATATTTTACTTTGTTTGCGACATCCATGCAAAGAGGAAAATATTGAAATTGGGAATGTCGAATGTCAAAGATCTAACTAAAGTCATTTTTCACAAATTCTGATAACTTATATGGTTCGATTTTCATATCTCCCCAATGAAAATTGCTTAACGACATAGCCGGATAGACCTTATAAGATTCTTTACACAAATACTGCACTATATAAAAATCGGCCTTTCCCATTGGTCGATCCGCATGGCCCTCCGCTCGCTTCGCTCGCTACGGGGGCTCATGAAAAGGAAACTAACCAGGTGCTAACCCAATCTAACCAAAGACATACTCAAAATCAAGAAAAAAAAAATTTTGGATTATTGGCTGCTGCTCCTGCTAATACTGGACGATTTGCCAGCTGGAATGTTTGACGTTTGACCAAAATATACCGAATGGTCCTCCATTTCCAAAGAGCAGAGACAAATAGCACAGACCACAAAGGGAACCGAACACTCAACCGCTTCGCTGTAGGCAGCTGCAATCAACTCGACACAGACGTTGCCCGGACGCGATATTTCAGACACTAGTGCACTTGTGAATGCATGCGGTTTAAAGACCAGCAATTGACAGGTATATATGGCCCTCCGCTAGAAAGACATTAGATTAGTATTGAAATGCAGTTGTTTGAGGCAAAACATCTCTCCCAATAGCCATTTCTGCGATCACTTCTCATTAATGATATCATTCCACAGCATTGCATTAATATTTTCCATATTTATTTCAGATATAAATAAATGTTTGAACTCACTTTACTTAAAACTTAAAACAAACAAACAGAACAACACAACTTTAGGAAAGGTAACCTACTTCTCTCAATCTCTAGTAAAAGATAAGAGAACTGCAAGTTCTCTTGGGAGTAGTTCCCTCCCCTAATATTTGTTCAAGAATAGGTTGTTCTATATTTTTAAGAGAACCACGCCCAAGATTGGTAGAGACGCATATTTAATACTACTAAATACATGGGTAGAGACTTGGGTAGAGACAATCTTGAACCACGCACACTTCTCTCACAAGTTCTACTCCCTGAAATTCAAGGATCAAAAAGAAAGCAGACGTGTCCCGGACTCCGGTCACAGAGCTTCAGAGTTGCGCGCGCATTACATTAATAACACATCATATCTCTCTGATGGTCCAGCGAGTTACTTTCAAGTGGTCTCGTAGCTCATAGGATGGATGCTGTGCTCGTAATACGGCGGCCAGCGTTCGATTCCCGTCGATGTTTTTTTTTAATATAATTCAAAGTTATGTGTGTTTCTTTTTTTTAATTTGGGTTAGTTTTGTTTGGTTGCGTTCGAAAGCGAGCGGAGGGTTTACGTGAAGTGAAAATTAAATGTAAAACAACTCTGACGCCTTGTGACCCGGTCCGGTCAAAAGATCATTGTGTACCCTATCCAATGTCCTCAGAAAAGGAAGAAATAGTGTCATCTGTCATTGTCAAAAACCGAGAGAGGAAAGTGGCATCTTTTATTTGGCGGGAACGCGAATTATTTTAGTATTTTAGTGTGAAGTGGTGTTTTGAAAATATTGGTGCTTGGTTAGTTGGTTATTTGCAGTGGATTTTTCACGTTTCTAGATTATTTGATATTAAATAATTATTTTTAAAACAACTAGACTCGTTAGGCAAACATGCCATCCCCTAGATCTGAAAATTCTCGATCCCCACGTTCAGAAGGTACTCGTACTCCTAGAAGAGCTCCCCCAGGTACTCCGGCTACTGATGGATCTCGTACACCAAGAAGAGCAGGTACTTTTTCTCTCTAAATTTATGTAACCTTAGTATCGTTTGAGAAAGCAAATTTTTCCTTTATTTTTGGGCTCAACACAACAAGTATCTAGGCATTCAAGTTATATGATAATTCGTATTGCGAATTGAATATAACATATATTTTGCTGCATATTCTTTGGCGAGCCAATGATTTGTTAATATATTAACATTTCTATAAGGTTCTCGCACACCTCTTCGTCCAGCACAAACACCTACAAGGGATGTAATTCCTGAAACTCCTTCAAAAACTCCTGGGAGAAATACACCAGCAGTAAGTGTTTCTTCATTGGATACCCCCATGCGTTATGGTGCTCCTAGAGGAAGACTTGATGATGACCAAGAGATACCGGCATCTCCTGCACATAGCTTGGCACCTACTAGTCCAGGAACAGGTAATAAAACTCAATTTAGCTTTTCATAAACGAAGTTAACAGATATTAATGAGTAAATATAATGTATCCAGTACGATGTGCATGAAAGTGCAAATCTTTTGTGTTTTTTATAAATACTTATGTAGGTATATTATTCCTAGTGCCGCCGGATTTTCTAAGGTCATTCCGTGTAAGTTATAATAATTTTATCCAAGAAAGTAAAAGGCGAGCCAACGACAGACATATAATCAATTCAAAAAATAAAAATAAAGCCGCCTGGGATATAATAAAAAATAATAATCCGGTAAAAGATAATACCAGTTCTGACTGCTTGAACGCAAACGACTTTAATAACTTCTTCTCTGACATTGCCGGAAATTTGAAGAGGAATCTTCCTGTTTCGAACGTTGATCCCTTGAGTTACTTACATTCAATAAATATTAATACCAACGAAAGTTTCAGTTTCGATGAAGTTACTTATATTGATCTTAGAGATATAATAGCCAATATTAAAAACAGTCCCAGTAAGGACTGTTTCGGTTTTAATATAAAGATAATAAAGACAGTACAAAACATCATAATCTATCCATTGACTAAAATAATAAATAAATGTATAGGGGATGGTATCTTTCCGGATTGTATTAAGGTGGCACGGGTTGTACCTGTATTTAAAAAGGGAGCTTGTGATGATGTTACCAACTACAGGCCAATATCGATAGTTCCTGTATTCGGTAAATTATTTGAAAGTACATTAAAAAAACAGATTTGTTCCTGTTTAGAGACTCGGCGCCTCTTCAACCCCTCCCAGTTTGGGTTTCGTTCAGGCATGTCTACCACACTAGCAATAGGCCATCTTGTAACTTACATACAGGCGTGTTTTGAGGATAAACTCTACTCACGGGCCTCATTTTTCGATTTGACAAAGGCTTTTGATTGTGTTTCTCATGATTTGCTGATACAGAAACTTCGTAAATATAATTTTGATACTAACAGTATTAAGCTAATAACATCATACTTATCAAACCGTTTACAGTACGTGACTTATGGCGGATCAACATCGGGAAGAAAATATATTGCAATGGGTGTGCCTCAAGGGTCTGTCCTTGGTCCAATTCTGTTTCTCCTCTATATAAACGACATTCCTTTATGTTCTGTTCATAATAACATTAATTTTGTCCTATTTGCTGATGACACTACAGCAGTCACAAAAGCTAATAATTTGATTGATCTTGACCAGCAGACTACAGCGATACAGTCTGATATCAACGATTGGTTTTTGTCTAATGAACTCAGTGTCAATGAGGCAAAAACTCAAATGATCGACTTCTCATTATGACCCATTAACACCAAAACTAGTCCTGTAAAATTCCTTGGCGTTTATCTTGACTCTGGACTAACATGGGAAAAACATATCGACCATCTGGAAAATGTTCTCAGTAGAAAAATATTTATTCTGCGCAATCTTATCAAAGTTGTATCACAGGGTGTCCTACTTAACGCCTACTATGGCCATTTTCACTCCCATCTTTCATATGCCATACTGTGTTGGGGTCATTCATCATATGCCTCCAGAATCTTTGCGGCTCAAAGGCGCTGTGTGCGGCTCATGGCTGGTCTAAGATACCGAGACTGCTGTAGGGCCTCTTTCATCTCTTTTGGTATCCTTACACTGCCCTCAGTTTATATATTGGGCTGTCTCATGTATGTAAGAGACAATGCCGATAACTACACCTACAATGGGGACTATCATGATTACAATACCAGGGCCAGAGATTGCCTTAGTTTGGCTTATACAAGGACTGCCAGAGCTAGGGATGGCCGAAACCACCACGGTGTAAAATTTTTCAATCTATTACCCCTTACAATAAAAAGTTTAAACCGAAATTCATTTAAATTAAAACTGAAAAAATATTTACAAAGAAAAGCCTTTTATAGCACTGAAGAATTCCTTCAAAATAATTTTGCTGATCTGGTATAATTTTTTGAAGAGTATGTTGCCTAGCTTGGCCTGGGTATTAGGAGATATAGAGTATAATAAATTGTAATTCTTCAATGTTTTTTTTTGTCACATGTGTAGTGTTTTGCGATGTATTTGTGTACTGTAATTTGTGTTTTTTTTTATATGAATTTAACCTGTGACTTATTATATATAATCTGAATGTTGTCTGTATTGACTGTATTATTTGCATTTTTCTAAACTGTAAGTGACTTGTGAAAATGCTTAAGGCATGAACAATCATCAATAAAGATTATTATTATTATTATTATTATTACTTTTATTTTTTACATTAAGTAAATCAAGTTTTTTTTTAATTGGCAGAAAATAGTTCAGGGAAAATAATGATCAATCTTTTTTAATCAACTCTTAAGCTTCTATGATTTTGTAATAATTATATTAATCCATGATATTTATTTGTTTGGGATATTAGGTATTTAATATTAAATCAACTAATTTTCTAAACTCTTTAATTCACAGTATTTGCGGAAAATAATATTGTTAATTAAACTTACACACTTATTTTTATCAATTACATGTAGGGTTGGCTATGAGTGAAATTGATCTAAGTTCACCTCTGAATTATGGTACTCCAAGTTCTATGGGATCTATAAGGACGCCTAGATCTGGTATTAGAGGTACTCCAATTAGAATGAGGCCTGACGTAAGATCTGACAAAAGAATTCGTCAAGTTAATGTTGGTGGAGAGGTACCAGTAAGTATGTTACATTTGGTTTATCGATCTGTATTATAAATATAAGTTGATCATTGTAATGTTTTGACAGGTTAAATATTTTAAACGTTAATTAAATACAGCCCTGTTATTGATCAATTACATATTGAAAAAGTAATAAAAATTATATATCGTGAACAAATAAGTTAATGAAAACCTCATTTGAAATTATTAATTACTTACCATATTATAAATAAATGAGCTCTAGTAATTACACAAGAGTATTAGCTAATAAAAATGAATGGTATACAATCAGTGATGGGCAAACTACTTTAAAAAAGTAGTTAAGTAAGTGTAACTACTAACTACTTTTGTGATATGAAAACAGAATGGAATAAAAGATTTATTTTGCTATATATTTTTTCCCTTATTACTTTATACAGGGTGTCCAATTTTCCTTTTAGTTACAAGGCGTCTTGTAAATATTAGAGAGAGAGAGAGAGAGGGGTTGCAGTGATCTCAGTACCATTTGTTGTAATTAAAGGTACTGCAAGTAAAATCATGTTATAGTTGTCATGGTTTTTGCGATACATGACAAAATAATGATGTGATATTTTTAGACAGCAATTTTATTGGATCTTAAAAAATACATGTATAGTTTTTTTTTTATAAAATGCAGTATCTGATGTGTAGTCAGAAATAAAAACGTAGCTCTGTATCAAATCAAAAAGTACTTTATTATCGAAGAAATCAAATTTCTGTTGGCAAAGCATGTTAAATAGTATAAACAAATTGGGAACTTAGGGCTAATTAAAGTTACACGTCATAAAAAGAGAAGTATAAGTCAACAAAGTAAAGTTTCGTATGTAAACCAAATGAACACACAATCAGATCAGTTCACAGATCAGAAACAAAATGTTTCCAAAATTGCTCTATTGTATTGTGCACCACACAACATTGTTTTAAAATTAGGTTAAAAAATCATAAAATATGTAAAAACCCTACAGGAAACAGTGAATTAAAGACTGTTTCTAATAACTTAAAAGTAAAACAAGTCAAATTTTTAGGTTGAAATTGCACAAACATACATAAGAAATTGCACATACATAAATAAAAGAAGAAACAAAACAAAAATTACACAGTAAAAGAAATTAAAAACTATTCTAAGGCAATTATCCCAATCTGTTTTCATAGAAGTTTTAAAAATCAAATTTTACAAATATCATTCAGCTATTAACATTTGATTCATGTTGTGAGCTTGGATTGGTGTCTATTGGTTGAGTGATCGGCTGGAGGTTGAATCTCCAGTATCCTGATTGCTTTTCCCTGTGAATCAAAGACGGGAGGGAAATCAGCTGGATGTCCCGTTGGTGTTGCAGGATATTTATTTATTGATTGGCATGATTCTACTTACAATTTTTGTGTATAATTGATTCAATGTCATTACCCTAAATTCATGATATAGACGGTTGTTGGGAAACAATGGAAACATAGACGTAGTAGCATCTTCCTTTACAAAAATTATAATAATCACAAAAAAACTACAACTTAAGATCAGCGATTCCAAGTTTTCCCTTGAAAACTCGTAAGTTCGCATCAAAAACACCAGCCCGCGCCCCCCACGAGATGACGAAAAAGTTCCTTTCTTCTATAATCTGTTTGATGGAATAGAATAGAATATATTTCGTCAGTCTAAAGTTTTTACATTCGTCAGTACAAAAATAGGCACAATTAAAATAACTCATCAAAACACTGATAATATTAGAGAAATAGTAAGGTTAAAAGTTATAAAAGTCATTCATGCCTACAGTACAAGTTGGAAATATTTTAAAATCATAGAACGCCTTATCCACTAGGTGATTTTTAAGCACATTCTTGACGGAATGCTCATAAATAAGTTGAGATTGTCGTAGCCTTCTGGCGGCACATGCAATGGTACATTCAGTTGGGAAGTGCAGAATCCGATGTAAAAAACATCAATAATAAATTTCCTTTTCTCCTGGATGTCGATGTGCAAGAGTTGCCTTATCTGCTCATAGTTATATTGTTCCCGCGTGTTTCGAAAACGGAAAGCCACCAATGTAAATAATTCCAAGGGCGATCTATTCTCAATATGGCATCTATGTAAAAGATGCCAAATCACAGCAGGATTTTTTTCCGCTTTATAACATTTATGTAAAATTTAGACGTTTCGACCTCAAAACCTGTGAAGCCCGAAAATTCAGCCGAAAACCCAATATTTTAATCGCCCTATCTAAACCGTGATGAAAAGTGCAGAAAAATATTATGTGGTAACATAATTAAGGAAGTATTGCAAAAAGTACAACAGGGTTAGGATAAACTTAAAAGTTAAATAATAACTCGAAGTCAAAAAATGCTTTACTATTTTAGACTTAAACAAAAAAAAATAAATTTAAAGCTATAAACCAGGTAGTCACACACTAAATAATCAATGATAAAATCTCATTTTAGGCAGAAAACAAACATAAATGCTGAGCCAGGTTTTTAAAGCCCATTCTCCGGTGGGGAATGAGATTCATAATTAATCATGTGGTGGTTAACAGAGAAAATTTAATTCCTTTTTAGGCAATGCCTAGGGACTTTCAACTCGATCTAGTTTGAGAGAGATGCAAAGCAAAGTCAGACAACCATCGTTTTTTTTCCAAAGTTTGCAAGTCAAGTTCAGCCGCAAATCCCCGGGGATAATCCAAATTCGGCGTGAAAACTACTAAAATTATCTTGAAAATTTATAAAACTTGCAAATGTGGTCATGCAGCCAATCTTTAGCAAATAACTAATGACTTTTAATTTAAAAAATGACATTTTTATTGTTGGGAAACAACATGATTTTCTTTTACTTTTATGC
>JAEQML010082645.1:0-10743 GCA_016904865.1 Pissodes strobi | reverse complement strand
TCGTCAGGCAATATGTATACATATGCATACATGCACTCATACACCTCAATTGGCATCGGTACACATATACATACATATACACACAAACCAAATGTTTCGGAATTCATTAGGTGGAAAGATGTTTCTAATAGCTGGAATGACTTGTTCTTGTAATAGTTGTAAATATCTATGGCCAGTTAATGTTTCTTCAAAAATTAATGGACCGATTAAGTGTTTATCTAAAATACAAGAGGCTAAATTAATTTATGAGGCCCTAACAATAGGATGGTATTCCAAATTACCTATAATGCCACACGATACATTAAATCCAAATCGTCTTTGTAACCGTCTTTCTTCTAAATTGTGTGGATTTTCAGTACTCCAGTGGTGGTGGTTATGTTTATTAAATATTCCGCAGTTTGTAAAGCGTGCTTCATCAGTCCAAACAACTTTAAAGTGAAATTGTGGAATTTCCTGACATTTATTACTAAACCATTCACAAAACGTGGTCCGCCGAACAAAATCATTTCCATGAAGACCCTGAACTATCCGAGGTTTGTAGGGGTGAAAACGATGTTTTTTTAGTACTAAATGTGCAGTAGATTTCGGAATTGTTGTTTGTTCTTCAATTTTTCTTACTGATGTTGTTGGGTTATTCCTGACATTTTCTATGATAAGTGCATCTCTTTCTTCATTTTCTTTCGTGTACGCATTGAGTTTAAGTTTTAAAAATGAGCCACAAGCTAATAAATTGTAACTATGAATCTAAAATGTCTTTTATTGTATTGATGTCGAACAGGAAATTGTTCTCCGTATGTACAAATTATACATTTCTGTTGGCCTTAAAATAGGTGCATTTCTATTACAATTATTAATTAGTAATTATTACCTAATAATTAATGATTATTGTAACAATATCTAACCATCAGAATAATGAATAGTCTTTAAAAACAGGTACTTAAAAATAAAAAGCGAAACAATCTGAAGATTATTGGTTAATGATTTTACATAGTTTTCTTTTGTTTTATTATGGCCACCAAGTGTAACCAAAGCCCACTACGGGAAAAACAGTAATTTTCCTTTTAAGACCTTAAAGAAAATAATAACAAAGGCTTGTGATACATCGTTTGGAAGCTCTTGACAAGGTCTTTCTAAAAATAAAAATATCCAATATGGCGACCGTAAGAAATTAAAAACTTCCTGAATGTATCTCGAAAACAAATGAAGCTGGGATTTTATTTTTGACTTCACCAGATTCCTCTTAACAAAGTGTCTTAACAATGTATTATTTTTAAAAACATGGCTTTTGAATTTATAAAGTTATAAAGGAAAATCGAAAATGCACGTTTTTGGTTTTTCCTAATTATCTCAGAAACCGTTGATCACAGCTTAAGTTTTCCAGTAGGACCGCATTTGTCACAAAATTCTCTACAACTTTCCTGATTTAACCATCTTTCTAGCTCTGACGGTTCTCGAGATAGCAATACATGTAAGCCAAATCTTGGACACACTGTATACGTTATCTGTAATTTCATTCATAATTCACATTTGTTTACAATCAGACATATGGGGGCAGTTGATGCATAAGATGGAAACGGATAGTTAGAAAAATTGGGAACGTTGTACGTGGTTCGTCGTTTTAATTTCATTTTATGTACCAGTGGCGTGCGGTTTTAAAGGCATTTTTTCCACTTTCATTATGCGATTGATGTGCACTAAAGTGCATGCATGATAAATTGTAGGTTTTTAAATTAACGTTATATTTTTTAGTGATAGATAATATTTTTATCTTATTATTAAAAAAATATTTTTTACACAAAAAAAAACATTCAAAATTCATTAAAATCACCAACTAACAGCAAATAAACACAAGCACAAAGGAGAATTGGCAACAAGGCTCAAACTATCGGCTGATTACAACTCGGATTGATATCGTAAATTATCCGCGTACTGCGTCAGTTGGTCAGCTGGACAGGGTTGCCACGTGTACTTCATATCTAAATTATGATTTGGCGAATATGTCTTAAAAATATTAAAATTCATAAAATAGGTAACTAAAAATTATCTTAAAATATCGTTTTAATATATACAAACATTAGTACCATCATTTAAGTTATATTTTGCTTTAAAACGGTTAAAAATGCCTTATCAAAAAAGTGTATTAAATTTTAAAACTAGGTAGGTATTAAATGCGGGGATCACAGCGGAAGTTTGGCATTATCGATATCTGCAAATAATGATGTCTGATCGCTTGGAAATGTAATCAGTTTTATCTCTCCCTTCATAGACTTCCTAGATCTGTTGATACAACGGATTCTACTTTAACTCGACATTTCTAGGCTATCTGTATTTTACCTGTATATTCTTAGTGTGCCCTCTAGCTGGCAGTGTTATTTTTATTTTCTTACATGAATGTCGGAAAGGAGATAAAGCGATTGTAAAATATATTCTATACAAGAAAATATTTAATTTTGAATCTCTATTTTTTTTTCCTTGAAGCCCTGATAAGGTATAAATTATATTGAAAATTATATTGTAAACTTCTTTTCATCATCTCCCAAACTTGCCGACCTGTATTGAAAAATGTGACAAATATTGTCATTTATTTAAGAATATATACCTGATAGTCAGCAGATATTACGACCTCCAGCGGCAATTTTTATCGCTGCCACTTTGTCAATATTCCAGTTCCCAATAAAATATCACTAAAAGCAAAACTGTAACAGTCGTGTCTAATCACATTGATGCTAATTAATTCAGTCAGCTATTTTCTAAAGGATTTTAGTCGCCCCATTTAACCCCGATTAGAAGACAGCTTGATGAAACAACTTGTGATCTAGGTGCTTCGTTATTTGACGTGTTAATGGCAATTTGGTTCAATTCCGATTGCGATGTGAAATCGATGTCAAGGTTTATTATCTTATGTAGAGATATTCGTAATAGTTGTTAAGAGTTGATCATCAAATAGAAAATTAATGTTGCTTACACTTAAGGATGTTTGTCACATTGAAGAATGTTCCCTAACGAAGATAAAAATGGATGACAGACTTAGAAAAGTACCCCATCGATATTCATACAAAAACGGCATAAACCTCTAACGGAAGATTTCTTAATTCATAATATTTATATAGTTATAAAGAAATATATTTTGTTGAAAATAATTTTGAAGCAGACTGATTATACCGACTATTGATCAAGCATGTAAGGAGCAAAAATATGAGCGGTAGCATTTTTGTCGCCAATACTGCAATATTAATAGAAAATAAAGAAATACAGGAATTAAATTACGCTCGCATCTCTTTACCACTATTGATCGTCTGATATGGCGCACAGGTTGGCTATCGTCTTTTTATTCCCGCGTAAAAAAGGTAGTCTTGTATTAAATCTTATTAAGAATTAAGGGAAAAAGTGGTTGATTTCAAACATTTCAACAAACTTAGTGTAATTTGATTTTCAATTTATTTTAACGAAACATTAATTTTGACGTATTAAAATGCGATGGGTATAAGTAAGCGAGAAGTAAGTAATTAAATTAGTATCATATAATTTTACCTTCACCGCTAACGACAATCAAATGAAAAAATATTCCAAGTGCAGAAAAATAAAAGCAATAGAAACTGACAATTGCCAGATTTCATTGACTTGATAGCGAAAACCTGATCAGTAGTCTTAGCAATATTTTTAACACTGGCCAAATTCCAAAGGTTTTCAATTTATTTTAAGTTGAATCCAATCATCCCACCTTAGTCGCAATCTGCCATAAATTCTCCCTTTCCACACTCATCGATACCACGTAAAAGATAAAGCACATGCAGTGACATCACTGGTAACTGCTGTTCATCTTAAAGGTTTTTAATATCGTTAATTTACCGCAAAATCAGCTATAATGCGAACCCTGTAGCGCTCGCCTCAAAAAAAAGTTTTACAGCGAAATATTCCATCTGCGATTCATATTCATTTTATGATGGGTATATATTGGGATCTGACGTCTGGGAGGCGCCTAATCGGTCACGTCACAACATGGAGCAAGCAAACTGAAATATTATACAATGTTTTTGTATAGGGTGAAAGAGTACTACAGGCGGGACAAATTATAAAATGTGGGAAATATAACCAAACAAGTAGTAGCTCTGACACTTATCTCAAAGCATTCTGTCTACAAACATCACATTTGAGAGAAAAACCACATGAAATAAACGTTGTGATTAATTCGATTGGCAAGATTTTACAGTGCAAATGTTCTTGTAAGGCTGGTTTAGGAGAAAAATTTAAACATTCAATTGCTGTATTGCTACAGGTATGTCTCATGGAATCTAACCTCAGATTTGAGGTCGACCACAATTTCGTATTTTTAATGCTTCATTGTAATGTTTTTTTTTTTTAATTAGGCGAAGTGATGTGCTGGAGAACTTTTCTTGTACTGACACAGAGTACTCATGGAAAAAAGAATACCAACGTGCATTACAAGATTGTGATCCGGTACCATTTATGCAGCACAAACGCTATGTGGAATCGAACGTTAAATTCGACAAAAATGAAAATGTCTCCGAAATCAGCCTGCCAAATTAGGCTATTGTAAACCCCATGTGAGTGGAAAATGAGTAATCATCACAAATACATAATCACATTCTTTTAACATTGGAAATGTTTCTGTTTTTCTAGTATGGGGCATCAAATCGCGAAAAAGTGCATGCTACATTTGCCACATCACGCCATACGCGTGAGAGATCGTGTTGGTTTGTTTATGCGAACTGAATCGGTTCAAATAACAAAAATAAATGGAACTAACTGAAACTAACCGAAAGTTGATTGAACGACTAACCAAGACTAACCAAATCCATTAAAATTGATTATAACGTATCGGAATCGGTTCAAATGGCTAAAATAAGTTAAGACTATGGGAAACTAACCGAAAGTTGATTCGACGACTAACCAGAACTAACCAAATCTATGAAAATTGATTATACGTATCGGAACCGGCTCGAGTAAGTAAAATAAGTTCAGACTAAGTGGAACGAATCGAAAGTTGATTAGACGACTAACCAAAACTAACCAAATCTAGTAAAATTCATTTTAACGTATCGGAACCGACTCAAATGACTGAACTTAGTTGAGACTACGTGAAACTAACCAAAAGTTAATTCGACGACTCACCAAAAATATCCTAATCCATTAAAATTGATTTTAACGTATCGTAACCGGTCCAAATGACTAAAATAAGTTGATACTAAGTGAAATAAACCGAAAGTTTATTAGACGACTAACCAAAACTAACCAAATCTATTAAAATTGATTATAACGTATCGGAACCGACTCAAATGACTAAAATAATTTGAGACTAAGTGAAACTAACCAAAAGGTAAATGAACGACTAGCCAAATCCATTAAAATTGATTATAACATATCGGGACCGGTTCAGATGACTAAATAAGTTAAGACTAAGGGAAACTAACCGAAAGTTGATTGGACAACTAACCAGAACTAACCAAATCTCTGAAAATTGATTATAACGTATTGGAACCGGCTCAAATAAGTAAAATGATAGAGACCAAATCAAACTAGCCGAAAGTTGAGTAGACGACTAACCAAAAATAATCGGATCTATTAAAATTGGCTATATCGTATCGTAACCGGTCCTAAATAAGCTAAAATAAGCTGATACTAAGTGAAATGAACCAAAAATTGAATAGACGACTAACCAAAACTAACCAAATCTATTAAAATTAATAATAACGAATCGAAACCGACTCAAATGACTAAAATAATTTGAGACAAAGTGAAACTATCCGATTGAGAGATGAATCGAAGCAGTTTTTACAACCACCACCAATGTTATAAATTGTAAAAACGAACGAAATTTGAAGTAATATGCATTTACAGTAGTATATTTTGGTAAATGAAACTTACGTAATCTGCTAAAAGTAATTTTTTGCATTAGATTGTGTTAAGGGTGGGTGATGGTGGCTTTTAGTTTCTCACGACAGACTAGTCGTGTTTCAAATCGTTAGATCGAGGAATGTGAGACGAATCGAATGCAAATGATCTTTTGCTTTTTACAACCACACTTGTAACGTTATAAATTGTAAAAAAGAACGAAACTCGAAGTAATATGCATTTATTTGGTATATTTTGGTAAACTAAACTTACGTAATCTAATCTGATCTCACCCAAACTTCTATCAACTATTATATTTCCAAACAATTATGAGTTTTCTCAGATCTCAAATTTAATAGGCGTTGCATTCTGCTTCGGAATTTTCAATGTCTCCCCCGGTTGCATCTTTTTGAAGGACTGTGAATTTTTTATTAGTTCTTTCCACTTATTTTCGACATTGAATTTACAGGACTAGAAGACATAATCCGATTGCAACTGAATCAATCACCCTCACAACTGATACCGAAAAAATAGCCTTGAAAACTCTATTTGACAATCAAAATAGCACACTAATGGAGACACCGAATAAGCTGTCAGTTGGAGACTTGACAAAATGTTGCCAAGAAACATTGGGGAGCTTTTCTGGAGATTTCGAGAAGATTTGTGATGATACCAAAATCGATTATGATTGTTGGATTCGAGAAAGGCAATTCCGTATTACTGGTTCTATTTGTTATGGGATGTTCAGCTTTTCTAGGAAATACAGGATTAGCTGTGATAAAAATGGGTCTAATTATATCACAACAAAATCCATGGCTGGCATATTCACCTCATGGTTTAATAATCGACAATGGTGTGCCAACCGCATTATTGGAAATTAAATGCCCATTTATTGGCAGGACTGAAGGTATTGAAAAGATGATATATATTTAAAAGAAAAACATACGTAATATGGTCAGATTCAACTAGGCATGGCTGTTTTAAACTTGAGAGTAGGATTATTTGTGATTTATTCATCGTACGATAAACAGTATTTTTCGATTAAAGTTGCCAAAAATGATGTTCATTTACACATATGTTGAGTGTCTTAAAGAGAATATATTATAATAAATGTTACATCACGTCTGTGAAATTAGAAATGGCGATAAAGAAAACAAAAATGGTATTGCGTGATGAAGATTGAAGGTATTTTCAAGTTCATATTATGTTATTAAAAAAATATATTTTTTCAAATTTTACGTATCGTAGATTAATAACTTAGGTATGAAAAGTTACAAATTCATATGTTTAATATATATTTGATTCACAAATAAAGTATAAAAAAAATCAGTCCACTTGTCTTGTCAATCTTAGAATTCCAACTTATATATGATATTTAACAAAACCAATACATATTTAAGAATCTTGCATGAAATATTTATCATTTATAATTGGTGAACTGAGATTTACAGTCGCACAAATCAATTTGAAAATATCCTCTAATATCGGTAGCACTTCACTTGGTGCTTTTGTCCCAAGAATACCAAAAACTTTCAATCTTTGATGTGATCGCTCGACGTGGACTCTTGCTTTGGCAATTTCAGCAGTTACAATAGCTCCACTTTTACTAAATGCTGGTTCTTTTCTTAAAAATGGAGGTCTCATCATTGTCCATCGATTCTTCTGACAAGTTTCTTCAATGAAAAACCCTATATCGACCTTAACACCATCACCACGTTCCAATAATTGGAGCAAATCACTTTGATTGAAATTTTACTGCATCAGTGACTCTTCCACCATACATTTTGCTAACATCAGTAATGTTTCCAGATGGTGAAACACCCGTCATGAACTTAACTGTTTGTGACCCTTTATAATTGGAATATGTTGATACTTGACAACATAGATTTTTCGGACGTTGAACAAAAATTTCTGTGCAATTATGATGATTCTCAAATTTTTATATTTCTTAAAACACAAAGGCATATTTTTCGATATTTCTTCTCTTGAAGGTCATGGTATAGCAACTGATAAAACTTTGCTCAATATTTTCACTATTTCTAAAAACACTCTTTGACAATGCTTGGCTAAATAGCGAAACAAAATCGCCGAAGCACTATACGACATATTTTGTTTCAGTTTTACATACGTCACAATAACTCTCTCTCTAATATCAGTTGTACTATTAATACCTTTTTAATCGTAAACTATTTGCAACATTTTTACAATTACATTCAAAATTTCAAAAAATTCTAGACCTGTCGTACGACAGGTCTAGAATTCAGTACTATTACTTAACTCACAATCTTTCGTGAAAAAGTTGATAAATCTTGTTTGTATATAACCGCTGGTGAGTTGCACTGCATCATCTTACGTTGAAGGAATACAAGAACATGTGAAATTTTTTCAGTTTTTTCGGCCGATTTAGATTGCAAAATATTCTCCACGTGCGATTCACTATTTATGTCACTCAACAAAGCCATTGTCAAAGCGTCATTTTCAGCATCATTTTCCAGCATTTCTGTTCGTTTAGTCCCTGAATCATTCTGGAAATTATTTAAGCAATTATATCTCTTCAATCTTCCCTCTGATCGCTCCTGTCGACGCCTTCTGCAATTTTTGTTTCCTCGATCACCCGGTAAGTTTTGTGTTGGAACTGCAGTTTTTTTTTAAATATATTTTACTTCCAGTGAAAACTGAAAAACGTATTAACAAATATTTTGATTAACTCAAAAACGATGATTCATTAGCGCATGCATTGCGTAAATTGAACATAACCTTACTCATGTGTTTTAGTGTTGTATAGTTCAGGACCGAACTAGTTCAAAAGATTGATTGAAGTGTGAACTAAACGTTTCAATCAACTGATTCGAAATGATTCGATCAGTTGAACCAAGCCGAATACCGAAGAGTGGGAATGAGAACGAATGAACGAAATAGCCCTAGATCATATAATATACTAATATATGATCTAGGGAAATAGCCAAGGCTTTTCACACCGACCGACAGAGATAAAAACCAGGCCCATTCAACTATTTTGTGTTGTTTTGTGTTTATTTTTATTAATATTTCGTTTTTTTATTAAAAAATAGTTTGTAGGAAAAACTATTTTGTGTTGTTTTTTTTTAAGTTTATTTTTCAAATTACGATTTGTATTAAAAATATTTTTGAAAGAAAATCCACTTTATGTTGTGTTTTTACTGATTTGTTTTTCTATTTTTATTTAAAATACGATTTTTAAAAGAATAGTTTTTTATTTTTCCTGGCCAATAAATTTACTATATAACAACTATTAATTTTATTTATAGGTACGTACCTATTATAGTCAAAATTGCTTCACTTTCTTTAAATCTCGTTCAATTTAACATCTACATTTACTTCGTTTAGGTTTAGCAGGTCAAAAATCCATGTAATGGACTAGAAATTCTATATTGAAAATTGAAATTGCTTTTTAACGTTTATCGTTGATCAGTGAACTAAATGACCTACCTACACGACCTAGTCTTTTCAATTAACCATTTTACTGAACGAGATTGAAAGATAGAAATGAGTAAAGTGAACTAAACTAACCCAACTCTAATATGTTTTTTGCATTACCTGGTAAAATGTAATCCTCTTTTATGAAATGCTGAGAACACACTTTCAGCGATGGTTTGTACTCATGTACTTTTAAAGAAATTTGCCATGCTTTTAAACGATCCATTTCCTCGAAACTTCGAAAAAGGTTTCTTCGATTCACCACGACGCCTTCATTTGGTCTTGGAAAACGATGAAATCTGAGTGATAAGTCCGTGCTTGCACTTATCACGATTATTTAAATTTTTACGATCGCGAAACATTTTTTTAATGTTTTTTTAGTAAAATTCGAGCTCAGCTAGACGTACTGACACGTGGATGCCTACAATATAATGCAACTTGGCTCATTTCATTTTTCGACCACCAGGTGTCGCAGCAACATGCGTCAGATCCCAATACAGTGTCCTCATAAGTTGGCGACATAATACGGCAAAGTATTTAAATACTAATTTTATGGATAAAAGTTATTATTTATAAAAATTTTACCTGATTAAAAAGTACTATAAGCACTGCCAAAATTGAAGCATTATCATCAATAAATAAGATGTTACCTACTCTTAAGGATGCGGCCAGCGCAACATGTGCTTCGTCGGCGTGGGAGTGCGTCAAATATTTACTTTTGACCAGAGCGCCACCAGTTTAAAATAACTAAATCCGCAGACTTAAACTAGAAGATCCTCGGTCTTGAGAATCCTTAAGGACGATTCAAAATCAAACACCTATCGACTACACTTGTTTGGTTGAGGTATTTCGGAGCAAATAAAATACAGTACGTTCGTGCAGGTTTAAGTTTATTAGGTGCTCGTTAGGTTTGACGTTCAAGTGTTGTGATGTTTCTTCAATAAACAAAATGATATAAATATAAAAAAATGTAAAGAGCTTAATTGAAAGCAAACAATACTTGCTCACAAATATTGAACTAGATCATATCCGATGTAACAATGTGTAACAAATGATTACGAAAGATTCAAAATCAATTTCAACAAATTAATGATAAACGCAATATGCATAAGGTATCGTCACATCAACTAGTAGTTAACAGTTTTCAGTATAATACCTATTGCTACTAAACTTTGTGCACGTCTATCATCGAGTCTATCATGGTATACTTGTCGCAGTTGTACATAAATAAATCTTAACGAATCAGTTATGAAGTACGTAAAATTATTATAACCAGATAGTTCATCAGTCAGAACGACAATGATGTTTATGCTGTTTATCATCAGCACCCGCTCTAGAAGCGGACAACCCGGACATTTGTCCGGGGCGGCAAATCGAAAGGGCGGCTTTTTTTCATAAAATGTCTTACTTAAAAGAAGTAATAAAAAGTTTTCA
>JAEQML010082644.1:0-10743 GCA_016904865.1 Pissodes strobi | reverse complement strand
AGGAGCGATCAGTATATATAATTTGCTATTTATCTCAATGCGTGGATGCAATACACTTTAAGTTGGTCATACCCGGTCACATAGACAGTCCCCACATATGATTTACGTCCCATTTGCCGAGATTTACCTTCATACCGCCGCGCAAGATGTTTACACACCAAAAACTTCTTGAAAGACGGTTTACAGTTAGAGGGTCGATCGTCTTGGTGTAAATATATTTTATTTCATGCTTTGCATATTTTTTCCAGACCCAAAAACTTCATAAAGCAGTTTGGTTTCCATTATATTATATGAAATTATTATTCTGTTCCCGTTTTGTACATTTTCATTCCGGAATTATTCATTTCTTACACTTTTCAACTCGGTGGCGGATTAATCACCGAGATGTTAAGGAAAAATTATATTTTAAAAAAGTTTTAGCAAAATAATCCAGAAAAAATAATTCATGTTGTACTAATAGCAGGCTGGACTAAAATCTAAGAATTTCTTCTTACAGTATCAATATAGAAAAATATCGTTAGCCGTCTTAAAATAACACATTTTAAACATAATTTCAAGTTTATATGCAATCCGGCCTATTAAGTAAATTTTAAAAATACGTATTGATGTAGGTACAGATCTTAAATTTGGAGAATTATATTCCTAATATAATACGAAATTTTGAAATATTCTTTAAAAATTAAATGCAATCATTAAGGAATAATAATGTAACAAGCAAATTTTGGAGAGGCGACGCGTGCGACGTTCAAATAGGCGAGGACGTGACAACCCTGGAAAACGAATGGTGCAGCAGTAGAATCGAATCGGTGTTATATAATACGGAGTATATAGATAGATTAGAAATAAGGCGTAGATATAGTTATTGTACGATAGCAGAGTCGACTCATGGCGTTATGTAATTATGATAACTGTACTGGCGAAGGTGTATTGGCGAAATAAAACGTGTTACTAAAAATTAATCGTTTACAATAAAAAGAGATATAGATAGTATAATCTATGCTTTCTACCGAATATTAACAATAGACTAGAAGGTTCACTTTAAGCCCCTCCCTCGGCTTTTCCCTCCTTACCTTGTGTCGGAATCTGGTGAAATGCTGGTTAAGCTTCGCATTCCTAGGATCTGTTTGTATCCGTTTATAAATCGGATCCGTTCGGCTAATTAATGAAAACTTATATTTAAATTAAACAATATTGCAAAGTAAGCGAACGGATCCGAAATTAAATCGGCTCCGTTCTATTTACATCCGCTTTTAATGAAACGATTTGCTAATCCGTTTGTCGTGAACTAGTGGAAGTTATATCTCTTTTTACATAGTTTAGGACATAATTGAATAAAAATTGAGACAAGCGAAAGTATTCATTGAATTTTGTATCATCATCGATTAAATAACGACGAACTAATATATTATAAGCACCTCCCTGTTCACGCCTTCTGAACATGTCATAGAATTTTTTTATGTTTTTTCCGTTTGAGCAGCAGTAATAATTATTCTTCTTCCTCATTTTCATCCATTATCATGTTTAACAACAGAAAATCAGTAGCATCACTTAATACAAACTCCAAATAGACTATTCCAGATCAAAAAATATTTACGAGTACAATTCGTTTACCTAAAAATGCGCATGATCCGATCCGTTTCTTAAAACGGATCCGTTTTTAAAACGGATCCGTCCTTAAAACAGACTCTAAGTGCCTTTTTACACATGCCGGATGATCTTCATCCGGTTTACGAATATCCGATCGCGAGGTACGTAACATTAAATGAAAGTTTTCGCACGTGTGTCGGACAGTCGGATGCCGGAAACGTGCCGAATAAACCGGATATCCGACGTCGGATATGCGTTGTCGGACTCATGTAAAACGGGGCTAAGAATGCATAGCTTACCCGCTCAGGCCTCGTGCCACGTTTCACCCCGTCTCGTCTAGAGTCTGGAGTCTCGCCTTTGTAAGCGCTACATCAAAAGTGCCGACTGAGAGTGGACCTTCTAGTCTCTTGTTAATGTTCGATGCTTTAACATACAATGGAATCTAATTTATTGGAAATACCGAACTGACTAAAAAACCACTACAATTACATTCATGGTCTATAAAATATTAGCCTCGAGATTAAACTTATTTCTATAATGAAATAAAATAAATCACTTTTCTAAACGAAATTAATTTATGGCATCCGCCATAAACTTAAAAGATATGTTCCGGTAGCATGTTGAGATGCCAACAATAAGAACAATAAGAAAGGTTCTGTCAAGCCATTGAATTTATTTCTATTTGAGGCGGAAAAAATTTCATTTTGTACGAGAAGAAGGCAAATTGCTTGAAATAAAGCTAAGAGAAATTTATTTGCTACTTAGCTTTCTAAATTTTGACTTTGATAGATTCAATTCTGGGTAATTCTTTTAATTTACAAAGCAAAATCAACGTGGTTTTATAAATTAAGTCGTGTAAACTGGAAGTAAGAAAATACTTCGTAATCTAATTAAAAAATTGAAGAATACATTATTATATAAAATATATTAGCTAATTATGAAGGGTAAGTATGCAAACAGAGTATATCAGGTTATAGGGAAGTCATATAAAAACAGTAGACAGTGTTTACATGCTAACATTATAAATATGAACGTGAAGAGGGGATAGATAAAGTAAAGAATGAAAATAATGAAGATGGCGGACGAAGTGCATCAAATATTTCATTCATGTACGGCCACAACGACGCGACGCGCCTGCGCCAGGCTTCTCCCGGCGGCACACCATATGCATAACATTTTAGGGGACAGCTGTTTAAAGGCAGGTAACACTGAAATAAGCTCTCTGTCAAGCAGAAAATAATAAGCCATTACAAAAATTGAAATGACTAGACATAAAATAATAATTTATTAATATTGAAATATGCACACAACTAAAAACAAATTTTAAATTACAGTTCGGGAAAACCAATTTACGTTTAATTTGACAATTGATTAGAGGCTTGATTACAAATTGGTTATAGGGTGTCGCCAGCCACCATCTACTTGGAGATAAAGAAGCTCATTCATTACGAAATAAAATTAAGTTGCTCTGCATACTTCGTATTCTGTTTTGAAGCAATGCCTATGTTATTTGGGTTACCTCATCATGAATTCTTTTCTTGAAGTATTGTCTCAAGACGAGTTTCATTAATTCAAATATTAAAATGGACGACGACTAGTGAGAGCGAAGAGCGATAAGAATAGAAGATGGAGAAGTTTTGTATTATAAATGTTTATATGTTAGTATTATAATCTACACGGCATACTTAAGCGATAAATTTATATTTTTTCATGCTCTATTTTCTAATAAATTTATTTTTTTTTGTCACGTTATTAAAAGCAAGCTGCCGATTTTCCATGATACAGATATACTCTTAGGTGTCATCGGCAACAGCGCCGCAGTAGCGGTAAGTAATAGTACAGCTTGCGTACTATTTTATAAAACGAGAAAGAAGAAGAGGAACGATCTTCATATTTAGTAAACAAATCTGCCTATTTTTTTATATGTCTTGAGATGGTTATAGCAGTGTACAAACAATATCGAGTAGAGCCACTCAGCAAAATCGTTTTGATATTTTTACGACAAACGCAAAAGCCGACGCATACCTTCAGCCACGAGCAGTCTGTCAGGCCCAACGTTCCGGATATATTCAAAAAGAATTCACTGATGCACTTTCCTCGGTTATGATTTGATACCTGATACAACGCGATGCGACAGTACACAATCTCGTTCGCACAGTCACTGTCCCTCGTAGCAGGGCCACCGCAGGTCACGAACCAGATTGATCCGGATCCGCTCGGACGACAAATGCTGTCGGCGAAATTCGAAACATGTCTCCAATGAACTTACCATATATTTAATTCTACCGTGAATATAGTCTGCAACTAAGCATACTAATACACGAATCTTCGTGCCACAACCTCTAAATATGGATCGAGACAGAAGCGGAAGAAGTATTTAGCATATTTGGTTTGAGCCAATGGTTCTTTTTAATCCAAGCGAACAAATACTAACAAACTGTATTTACAATACTCACTAAATACTTAATAACTCAATGGAAAAAGTACCACATCCAGATTATTGGTTACGTTTTAACTCATCATATCTGTTTAAATTTTTAATGGAAACTAATGGTTTTGTTCGGGTTGTGATGATATGCTTTTACCAACCAATTTAGGATGTAAAAATACGCTTTTATCAGCCTATTTCACGTTAATTTACTTTTTCCTTCGTTAAAACTCGCACGCCGGGAACGCTTAGAAGGTATTTGAGAACGTTACCACCGAATATAATCTATTTCTTTAGTTTTCAAATTATTAAGTATTCATTAAGAAGGGTCGAAAGCCCAAATATGTGCATCAATTTTGATTTTAATGCGTTACCAATTCAAAGACATGCTTGGCAACTTGGACGCACCAAACTAAAAGAAATCAGTTCTTGGATCATATATTTCCGTAATATGAACTAAAATATAGGACAATTCAGTGGAATTGTTCATTTCAGGAGCTCATTCAACATGAAATATATATAATGCTATTTTTATCTTATTAAGATCAGTAATGAATAGGACATTTTAACCCTCCGATCATCGGGTGTGGTTTGTGAGTCCACGGTGAAATGAAAAGCTTTCATATTTTTTAAATATATTTTTTAAAATTATTTTTACGATTACAGTACCTTTCGAGGGCATTAAAAACAATTGAAATTCCTATATATAAATGATATTTTAATATTTAAGTAGTCGCCATGCAGTATTCTGTCCTGACAGACCACAATCGATCGAATTTGTAACAAATCTTGATCGATTTATTCTTTTCAACTTAAGTGCCATCTCATTTCTAAAGACCCGGAGGGCGAAAATTCTAAGTCGCAGGCTGTTTCAGAATAATTTTGCAATGGAGCTTTTGCAAGACAAAGAGAGATCGACAAATATTTACCAAATACCGTAAGAAGCTCAGTTATGAGGCTTACAGGTACTCTTCGGGAGGATGTATCAGAACCACAGCCTGGCTAAAGAGTTAATTATAAATAATGCAAAAGACGGAAAACCAGATTTTTTTTGCAAAGTTTCTAAGAACTGGCTGTGCTTAGCTAACGTAACAGTTTGTTCTCACGATTGTTTTGAGGAAATGGTGGTCCAATATTGAACCACTACAGTTTGTGTCACCGCCTATTTAATTCCCTTGTGTTAGTAAAATTTGTGTGTTTGAGTTTCCTGTAACATATATATTTTATGTGGTAGATTTAATTTACTATTTTTTTCACTCATTTAAAAAAAAAATAATAAATTACAAGGCATTTTTTAGCCCTGAACATCATATAGAAAATCTAGTTTTAATAAGACAATATTCTGTAAATTATATCAAATGTGGTTTAAACATTATTATTTTAATAGAATATTGACATTAAAAAAAGTTAAATATAAATTTTTATTACTTTAATTATGGTCCTCACAGACCCCACCCGAACGAATGTGGTACCCATCAGCCACCCGACGACTGGAGGGTTACACGTAATTCCAAGATCGATATCCCAATAAAGAAGACAGTAATAATTCAAAATATCTCTTAGTACTTTATTTTACAAATAACAGAAATTGAAACAATGTAACCATTAAAATTTGCATTGGAAATTTTTTAAAAGCGGGAGATTTATTCAGGAAAGCTTGGAGCTTTCTAAAAATAAGTTACGATAAATGTTCTTTTATGCGACAGTTTTAGAAGGCTCAGAATTAAAAACGCCCAGAATCGATAGAATACAATTTAGAATTATTAACTTTTAAATTTTTTTAACTTTAATTATCTGCGAATGAAAATTACTTTTAAAGTAATATAAATAATCAACTGAATATTTAGTTTAACAAGAACGTATTATAAATGTTCGATAAAATTATTTGAAGCTGGTATAACTTTACATTAATTGAGTAATCATTATTCAAAGATGGCATTAGCTCTCTAGGGCTTAAAGATACAAAATAACAATTTAATTTATTACCTAGTTTATACGGATTTTCTGCTTTATTTTAAGAATAATTTACGTAGCTAAATTAAAATTCATTGGAAACATACCGCGCAATTTTCATGAATTTTCCTGGGATTTTTTGCGACACGTCTGTTTATTCAGGCGAATAAATTTAAATGTTGAAATAACAATCATAAAAATATCAAGTACATTTTACTACCTTTTTTTCAAATCAAATCAAATTAAATCATTCATTCACCACCATGTTACAAAGAATAACACAGGTTTCGTCACAATGAGGCTGTAGTAATATTACATTTCAAAGATATAAAATAAAACGCAACAAGAATTAAAGTGACAAAAATAGAACAGTGATACAGTGGTCAGCCACGTATTAGTGATTGGCCACCGATTTTAATTGTACAATTTTAAGACTTCTGAATGAATTTCACAATATACCGGAGTTTTCTTATAAGCCTCACGATTATGCCTAAAACCATGTGCCCGAAAGGAGTGTTTATTTTTATGAATATACAACAATAGCTTAAAAATGTAGATGGACACAACCGTCAACAGATTATGTTTTTTAAATGTTTCCCTACAAGTGGTTGTATGGGGTAAGTCAAATAAAAGACGAATTATTCATTTTTGAATTATAAGTACTCTCTGGACTTCAACTGTCTGGCCCCATGGTATAAGCAATTGCTGAGTAACAAAATGCGTAATAAGCATTAAGCAGAATATTCTTGAATTTTAATGACTTTTTCAAAGAACCAATTACATTATAACTTTGGTTCAATCTGGAGCTAACTTTATTTATATGTTCGTTCCACGAGAAGTTGCAATCGACATGATCTCCTGAAAATGTATTGAGTTTTGAGGGCGCAATATATGTTCTCCAAACTGAAATACAAAGCGCACTGATTGGCTCTCATAGAAGTGACTTCCTAGCAGCCAGTTTTAGAGTGATTGATCATTAATTTGTCACTTCTGCACCACGTAGAGGATTGATCAAGCACAGTTGATGCAGCTTCACAAATGTCTTCCCTACAGGAACCATGAACGAAAATTGAGGTATCGTCAGCATACATACCTAAATACTTGACCCCTTAAAATCTATTCTGGAAGATCATTGATGAACAACAGGAAAAGTAGAAGGGCCAACGAACTTCCTTGAGAAGTACCTAGATGTAGATCAAAACCATCAGACAGAGTATTATTAATATTTACAAAGATTTGTCTATTCGTTATAAATTAACATATCCGGCTGTTTAGATAGCCCCTGATTCCCAATTTTAAGTGCTTCTCACCCACAAAGTCTTTGTCTACAACATCAAACGCTCGCGTAAAATCAAAGGAGAAAATAACACCCTTTTCCCCACCTTAGAAGCCACATGTTGAATCAGGTTCGCAGCAGAAGTTTCAGTAGATAGCCCAACTCTAAAGCCATACCGACATCAACTCAAGACACTGTACTTACTCAAGAATGCTGACAATCTATCGCATACTGCCTTCTCAAATATTTTGGAGAATATTCTGAGAATCGAAATAGGATGTAAGTTTCAACACTCTCTGCATCGCCTTTCTTAAAAATCGGCGCAATTTTGGCTTCCTTTAAGCATTCCGGAAATTTGCCGTCTCTAATTGACACATTTAACAGCTCAGCCAATATTGGTGAAATTTCAGAGCACATAGCCATAATCAGTTTAATGGGAGCTTCATCGAGGCCAGAAGATTTTTTATTCGGGAGTTCATGAATAATCCGCACTATCTTGGTATATGTAGTGTATGAAACATGAGTTAGAGATTGTTCTCCCAGAAACAGTACACGTATCAGATACATTATCATCAAAGTATGATTTTACCTTTTGGTTCACGGCTGAGGACAAATATTGACCAAATATATTGGCTATATCATTGGCGTTGCTTAATTTAATATTCTCGTGGTTAATAGATGTTATATGTTGTTTTGTACATGTTTTGTTTTAAAGCTCATTTACAATATTCCACGTAGTTCTAATTTTGTTATTTGATAACAAGATGTTTTCATTATAATATAGGCTCTTCTCTTCTCTAATCTTAGGTTGGAAGTTTCTTTTTGTCAATTTAAACCTATTATTTAATTCTTCGTCACGGGTACGGTGCCTTAACCACCTCAAATTATCCAACTCTTTGTGCAAAGTTTGTAAATCTTCAGAGAACTGTAGGTTTTTTTCTTCGCATAGTTATGTTTTAATTTTTGGGAAACGCACAAGCATTAAAACACCATAAAAAACATTCATAAAATCGAAGAAACTCCGAATCGGGATCACAAGAATGCACCCTATAGTCAAGATTCGAGAAGAGCTTTTTAAGTTAATTAATTACCATCTTGTTTATGGATCTAAAATTACTGTCAATATTTGTGGAGTCAGAAATAGAGTTTGATACTCTTATTAATTGACGATGATGGTCGGAAATACATGGATTAAAATTTCCCACATTTAAGAAAATGAGAATACCGTTTATTTCTCGTTACTCTCGGCGGTACTCAACAATCACCGGAGCTTAAACGTTTGTTGACTATTTTAACACGTCTAATATTTTGCTTTACGCATGGCCATCCGCTCGCTTCGCTCGTTACGGGGCGGGGGTAGAACCAACAAAAACTAACCAAAACAAACCCAAGGCATGCTGAAAATGAAGAAAACAAACTTTTTACAAACATAACCTTAAAAAAAAGAAAAAACACCTGTGGATATCGAACCCGTGCCGCCGTATCACAAGCACAGCATCACTGCACCACCAGAGCACACGACATAAAAGTAAGTATGCATTTTAATAGCTTTATTAACATTTATATGAGAATTTATTATGCTTAGAATGAATGACTCTTCTATCTGTTTTTAGTTTTGAGTATGAATTGGTACCAAGCAAATGGATCTTGCTTATATTTTAAAAATATATCAGTTAATATCAAGAAAATGAGAAGTTCATTAAAGAAAAAATGCGTTTTTTCTATGCACGACTATCATCTCAAACGAGCGGTTATTCGAGCATATGAGAAAAAAACCATTTTTATAGAAAAGATTGGATCCATACTAGTTTTTCTCGGAAACGGTTAGATAAAAATGTATGCTTGTATATAGATAAATTAAAAAGGAGTCTATATTTTTAATGACCGAATTTTACTAGTATTTTCCCCATAAATATATCAAAATAATATAGGTATAACAGATTTTATCAAAAGAGTCCCTGTTAGAAAGTATCGGCGATTTATGCCTCTATCTATTTCTCTATTGCTTTAATAAAATGTAAGTTTTCAGTGACACACTCCTCTACTTTCTTGGATAATGGCATCCTATCAATATGTTACAAATTAAGTAGAAACGATATATTATATGGAAATAATAACCAATTATTTTCAATAATAATTGCACACTACTTAATGATAAATGCAAAAAATATGTCATATCAATTATTTTTTCATGTGGCAAGGCTTAGTCATAAAAACGCTCCATTAAATATCCGATGTGCTAGTTGTCAACTATTATATCTTAAAATATCTTGCATACAAAATATATAATATCCAATGTATACAAAAATATATTTGATTGGCGTTGCTTTTGCAATATGCATCCAGGTAATACAATTTAGGCACTTATTATCAGTACACTCACTACTAAATAAGATTATTTTTATTAATAAAAAGTATATACACGCACTAGCTTTTAAGCACTTATGAGATGTTATGAACAATTGAGACTTTTTATCGATTTTAATTCCCATGAATTTGTTTTTATTATTATTAAAGTTTAAGTTTCAGGTTCATAGATAAAACAACATTTACTCTATATTAGCTCATATTTTTCTTCCCTTTCGATCTATTTCAGGATATCTTTACAATTAAATTTAAGACAGTGAATTCCTCTTTCGTCAAAGCGTAATCAGGCTTATTTAAATAATGTTTTGGACTGTCTGAATATCCAGATCCGTGTCCTTTTGGATATTCGCCTTGGTAAAATAATAATTAGATTTCTATACATTTATTCGGATTTCAGATCACAAGTGAGCTTGAGGAGAGGTCGCAGCTTCTGAGTAATACGTTGTCCATAATGATAAGTGCACAAAAAATTCTCCGAAAACATGTGCGTTCGGGTCCAGTTTTCTTGGCCAAATGCTAGTAAATCACCTTCCACAAAGCCATTTTTACTACAGATATGTGTGATTACTAAACGGCTCGGCGGGAAGTGTAATAATTTCATCCTGCAGCAGTGTATTGCTTGTTTACTTTTCGTTTAGTCTCGTCCAAATAATAGAATAGATATTTACATTGTTTCTCCGATATTGTATTGCTACTCTTTAATATCGTCTTCGCCAACTAGTAACTTAATCTTTTTTCACCGGAATTGGTTTTCTACTTTGCAGTTTTTCATAACCAAAAATTTTTTTTTTTAACCTTCCATTTCACAATGTCGTCTTGCTTATAGAAGGAATGTTTTTCGCTTATCGCACTGTATCCTTTATTTTATACAAGGTGGATATTTGTTTCTCGAACTAAAATAAATGTATAATTCGTCCTATAGCGGTTTTTTTTATCATAAGCTTTTCTTTTCTGCCAGTTTCTCTTTATTTGATTGGATCATTTTTTTCCTGAGTTGATATTCTGTATATTGTTTGCTCTCCGATCCCAATAATTTTTCAACACAAATCAACACCAAAATCGAAAAATCGGGCAACACCGGTTGATCGATTTTGGTGTTTAGAGGCATTGTAGATGTATTATAGAATAATAA
>JAEQML010082641.1:0-10744 GCA_016904865.1 Pissodes strobi | reverse complement strand
GTTCAAAAGAAATTAAGTTCTTTAATAAAGTACCCTCCAAGAAATTACTAGAATTTTGGAGACCCAAATTCCTTTATTAGTATTTGATTATTTTTCGGGGCATATCTTCTCATATCTTGGAAGGTTTATTAAATTGTTCCCAAACTACGAACATTTTGCAAATTCGTCACAACGTTCTTTTTCAACAAAAATAATATGACCTCTCCGTTAAAAATTAAATCATCTTACATGTTTATCAGATGTTATTTGTACATTTGTTTTGATGCTTAGTCTAAAGTATATTAAATTTTGTATTATCCTAAAATCATAAATTTTCATATATTCATTACTAAAGACGGATTTTATACGTTTTGCATATATTTGCACTTTTTATACATTTTTGTGGTTTTGAAGGAGAAATGTATAATTTAAGAGCTATTAAGCATGTTTTGGGATTTCTGCATTATTTTGTTACGTTTTGTGACCCTCAGCCACGGCGGCGCGGCGCGTCTGAACGGTGCGGCTCCTTAATACCTGAACTCGATTTAGATTTAGATTTCCTTAAGAGGGCAATACATAGGCTAATAAAGTACATACAGTAATAACCAATTCTTCTATTGAGAAACTGCATTAGTATGTGCGGTTTTAGCTAGAATATTGTTCGTCCAAATAAAGTGAGAACGAAAGAGATTATTATGTCGAAACTACAATGTACTTCGTGAATTAAACTTTATCCAAAACATGTTTTGGACAGCAATTATGTTTTTGCAAGCCTTGATCAAAAGGGGTTTCCCGCTCGAAGAAATTCCAAATAGATCAACACATTAAGACGTCGTCTCACATTGCTAAGGTTGACAAGATGAAGTCCGGTCCCATCCAGCCAAAGTTGAAGCAGTCTTTTGAGACGAAACCCATGACCTAACAGAATTTAACGAAGATCTTTGTAAATTTTTTTTGGCTGCCAATATTCCTTTGCACAAGCTGCCTAACCCGCAAGTAAAGGATTTTCTGCAAAAATATTCAAATTTTAATGTTCCAGATAAATTAACACGTCGGTCGCCTAGAAAGGTATTTGGTATCTGCTAGATGAAATAGAGGACGAATTTGGAGGTAACTATCTGAATATTGTCGTCGACGAAACAATTGAGTCATGTAGTCGTTACATAGTCTATTTAACGATCGGAAAACTCACAGAAAAAGAACAAACAACCTTACAGTTACCCGTTTTATTCAATAAACACTAACACATCTCTTTTTGCCGAATTTGCCAGAATCTCGTACGCTGGATACAAATAAGCTGACAGGAACGTCAAACTGGTAAGAGTAGTTTGATTATGGGGAGTGACGCCCGCGTTGCCATGGGATATGGCCCATCAAATCCCATCGTCCTCCCCCAGGCTGGAGAACACCGAAGTACAAAGACTGGAGCCGATCAATGACAGTTTGTGACAAGAGGGGCTGCATTGTATTAGCTGGCAGGAACGTCAAACTGGTGAGAGCAGTTTGATTACGGCGAGTGACGCCCCCGTCATTCGAGTTTGCCATGGGATATGGACCATCAAATCCCATCGTCCTCCCCCAGGCTGGAGAACACCGAAGTACAAAGTCTGGAGCCGATAACTGACAGTTTGTGACAAGAGGGGCAGCATTGTATTGGCTGGCAGGAATGTCAAACTGGTGGGAGCAGTTTGATTACGGGGAGTGATGCCCCCGCCATTCCGAGTTGCCACGGGATATGGCTCATCAAATCCCATCGTCCTCCTCCAGGCTGGAGAACACCAGAGTACAAAGTCTGGAGCTGATCACTGGGGTGTAATCCAACAAAACCCATTTTTACCCCTGTCAGACTAGGGACCACCAAATGAATGAGTCTGAGGCCGATGCTTCCAGTAGAAGCGGCCCTAGGTGGTAGATGCATACGCGTACTCGCATCGTCCAGTGAAAGAACACCCCACCAGAACTGAGAAGCGCTAAGTGGTTTTCCCAAATCACGTGTCGCTTCGGCGCTGGTATTCCCGGGTTCCACAGTAGGACTATATGGACATGATGGTGCTTCCAGGATCAAAGTATTCCGGAAGTAAACTCCCCGGCCATTCGGATCTCCAGGCGCTGGGTGGCCCTGGAAGCCTTTCATTCCGCATTTCACAGATAGCAAATATACCGAACCAATTTAGAATAGATTTCTGCAACATAAGAGACCTAAATACAAATATAAATTCGGTACACCAACATCTACAAGCAAATTGACCACACATATTAGCCCTTACAGAAACACAAGTATATTCTACGACAACAAAAGTGAACTACCCCTATCCTGGTTACGACTTACATACCCGATTTAGACATAAGTTCGGAATATGCCTTTTTGTACGAAGCGACCTTTCATGTCACCGCGAGGAAACACTCGAACCGAACAACCTTGACGTCATGTGGCTAAAGTTCACCGCCAAGGAATTAACCAAGTTTATATGTTGTCTCTATCGCCCTCCGAGCCATAGAGCCTACCAAAACTTTTTCTCGACACTAGCTACCACTTTTGACTCAATACAGGTCGATCACTCCAGTTCGGAAATAATCGTTCTGGGAGACTTCAATGCCTACAACAGAAACTGGCTCAAACATCACAACAAGACCAACAACGAAGGTAGAGAAGCTGAAGCATTTGCCTTCAGCTACATACTTACTCAACTTGTAGACGAACCAACTCGACTGATTGAAACGATTAAACTTGTTTACAGTTTTGCAGTTGACAGTACCCTTGTCTCCCACTTTAGATCAGAAAAACCCTTACCAGCGACTGAGACTCATCACCGCAGGCAGGAGCAGATTACAGCTATTAATCAAGACCTGGAGAAAGTTCAAACTTGGGGCGATCGAAATTTGGTCCAGTTCAATGCAGGAGAGACCCAAGCAGCAACGTTTACCAAGAGGGCCAATACAGCGGGCCCTGATATCATCATGGCAGGATCAGCCAGGATGTCATGGCATGACCATGTGGAGCTCACTTCCAGGACATATGTTTCCTACTAATTACAACCTACAACTATTCAAGAACCGTGTCAATCAATATCTTCGCACACACACACCGCTCGTCGAGCGCCATAGGATCTCCCTTTAGTGTGTGTGCCACTGCCATAAAAAAAGCGACCGGTCAGGCACATGATGTGAACTTTTAGTGGAGTGCAGTAACTGGTATGTATATATTCTTTTAACTGTGATATCGCGGTCTCTGCAGACAGTTCTATGTCTGGTATTAAGACCGCTGTATAGCCCAGTGAGCCAAAAATTATTTTTAAACCGTATATCCGCTCTGACCTGCTGAGAAAAAAGGGACGTTTTGTTAACAGGGGCTAGTCAGTCCACCGAGTTTGGCTGTCGTGTTATAAAGGTGCAGTAAAACTAGCATAACCATGAATGTGTTAAACATATTGTAGTATAACCTACCCGGGTTAGTTCAACATAGTTGAATGAGATAAGTAAAGTTGTGCTTTGTCTTTATTTTGCCACTTATCGTCAAAATAGATTAAAAAGAAAACCAACCCCTACCTTGTGTTATTATTATATCTTGCACAATTTTACTTACCCCTAATTAGCTTAAACGAAACACAAAATTATGGAAATTTCAGCAAAAGATGCGTCATGTAAATTAAACCACAGATTCCTAATACACCCAATTTATTAGAG
This sequence comes from Pissodes strobi, assembly GCA_016904865.1. NCBI lineage: Eukaryota > Metazoa > Arthropoda > Insecta > Coleoptera > Curculionidae > Pissodes > Pissodes strobi. The sequence continues at coordinate 7,081 of JAEQML010082641.1, read as the reverse complement.
AAAACGTGCCAAATTAATAGAGAAAAATGTGCCGGACTCAGCCTGGAAATCACGAGGGCAAAGAGTACGGCAGAGAAACCCTTGGTCTAAATTTCTAAACCGAATTATGCGATATAATCTTTATTAGGATAATAATTAATTAAATTACTGCCTTCCGTACCACAATTCGTAGTACTACACTTGTACCATTACATTTAAAACTGAAGAGATAGCTCTCCGGCCAGGAATCGAACCCGAGTCTCCCTCGTGTCAGGCGGATGCGATAACCACTACACTACCGAAGAGGGGTGTTAATTAACCGGACGCCGCTGGCAGGTTCTGATGTCCTGGCTACGGAGGCTACTCAGCTAAAGTTAAAATTAGAGCCAATATCTCTAGAATGATCATTTCATTTATAACTAGGATATTCACCCGTCAGGGTAGGAAAATGTTAGTAATATCACAAAAGCTCTTACTTGCAATCACAGTCATACTAAAACTAAAATTCCAGCACGAAAAGACAGCAAACAATAAATTTTTGTTTTAATTTAAAGCAGGGTTATTCACAGCATAAAACGATTTCATTAAACATATACACAAGTTATGTCATCAAATATGAATTATCCATGAGAATAGAAGCAAAACAATTCACCACTATCTATCCCCGTTCTCGAGCAATACGCTTTCGGGTCTCCTTCAAAAACCCTCGCAAAACCCGACTGCAATTTATTATTTGTTTTTCTTTTTTTCTCTCTTTACATGTATAGGGTGTCTCAATACTGAATGCATAAGGTCTAATGAAATAATATTTTAAATAGGCGGGTTACCTCAATATATAATGATTTATTCACAGTAGTGTCTCCGCTTCTGTATAACGATAAGATAATTATAGCGTGGCTGGAATTATTCTAATACCTTTCTAAAATTATGCGTCGTAATAAAGACGCATTTAAAACTAAAGAGAGATACTGGTTTCTATCATGAAAGCAATTTTAAGTCGTCTAGCACTAGATCGTCCTACGTGCTCACTTGAATATTTATAAAAATACACTTTAAAGAAAACTGCCAGATAAACAGCGAATCTAGATTCCGTATAATCAAGTCGCAAGCTGTTAACGACAGCCACTCCATACCCAAAGATGGATGCGAGCTCTTGTCAAAGAGGGCTTAAATAAATGACAGTCCTCTTTTCGCCTGGGTCGTCTTTGATTTGCTGCATTGCTGATGAGCAGCCAACTCGTAATGAGACGACGATTTATATTAAGCGATTTTTTATCGGATGCTCGTAAAGAACGATAGGAAATTGATAATTAAGTTGAAAGAAATAGATTGAGGGTAATTTACTACGACTCTTTAATTAAATTCGCACTTGAAAAAAATTAACCTAGTTGATACTTATCTTTGGCCAGTTTCTATACTTATCCTTAAGGGTGAGCTCAAAAGTTTTGTCAGATAAGACCCTTGCTTTGCTAATAAATATAATGGCAACTCTTCAAAACTATAAAGAAATAGCAGATCAGTTTAATAATATTATATTAAAATACTGGTTTTAAAAGACCATATTTTTTAGCATGAGCACGAAATTAGGAAATGACCAGCTTGCTGGCAGGTTCGTATGCTAAATATCTTTAACAACTTGAATTTCGTACTATTTTTTTTTTCTATTTCGAAAGCTCTTCAATTGAAAAATATATAAATACATATATATTATGACAGTTGCGCGACCATCTCGTGATTCTTGACGTAGGCGTCACGTAGTCAGTGCTAGATTTCGTTCGTCATAACATTTGCTAATGTAGCCCTTGACACAAACATTTTTTTCTATTTTGGTATCATAAAGAAGTCTTTTCGATACGCAAAGTAGTGTCGAAAAGAAACTCTTTACGACACTACTTTTGTTGACTGGTTGCTATGATATTAACAAAATTGTTCAATGTCAAGGCTCACTAGCATAAATTTCGACACCGTTTTGAACGGGATTCCTAATAATACAGACGTCAAAAGTGACAAAATGGCCATCCAAATTTTGATCGCGACTTGAATAAATTAATGTTTTTCCTTAAAAAACGTGCAAAATTGGAAAATAGTATAAAATGCACGTTTTCAAAGACATTTAGCGCACTCGCACGTTAGGCAACTCCCCGCAAGCGGGTCGTTTCCTAATTTCGTGCTCGTGCAATAAAATATGGTCTTTTAAAACTAGTATCTTAATATACTATTATTAATATCCATGCAACCAACAACAAAAGTAGTGTCGAAAAAATAGCTATTTACGTAACAAGTTGCGGAGAAAGAGTGTTTGGATCACGGGACGCAAAATTGCCCATCAAGGCGAAAGTCGAGTTGGACAATAAGTAGAGTGTTTAAACCACATCGATTTGGCGACGAATTTCATACAAGATTTTTTATGAAAGCGGAGAAATTGATATTTTTATAATTTTGCTTGTATGTATAAATATTTTGAAAAGGCAAGCATCTGCTTCTAAAGCATTGTTTAGGGAGATCCTATGGCACTCGACCAGCGATGTGTGTGCGAAGATTATGCATTGTTTATTGCCAAGATTCTGTCTAGTTCAAACGTTGCGGGTCGCCGTATTTCCTACAAGTGCAAAAAATTGGGACAAAAATTAGGAGTAATCAAAAGTCTTTTTATATTGAACAAGCTCCTGAAGCTGCGCTATCCACGTTAGTGCCCGCAAAATCAAAAAATTAATACGAAAACATATACACAACTTTGAACCTAGCCAAAATTCATACTGAAAAATTTACAGGCTTTTTCCAGCAAGCCGTCAACTTTGGGAAGCAAATATTTGATGCTGTGCATCATGATTTATCTGAACAAAAACCTTGATATTAGCAAATTTACGAACATAAATGCATTTTTAAAAGGGAACGCTACTGGATATCAAAAAGCCTAAGAAATCACAAATATTTACAAAGCTGGAAATAGAACGCATTATGAACAAACAGATGATAAAAATTTCCTGTTAGTCACAGCTGTTTTAATCGGAGTATTTGGAGCATGTAGGAGGAAACGAATCACATTTTTAACTTTGTCCACTTAGCACGACATACCATCGATTTGTCTTGTCATATTAAGGTAATAAATGCTGTACCCTGCTAGTTGTAATCAATATACTTGGAAGTATCCGAAAAAAGCAGAATTCCTTGAACTTTCCAACGCCAGTAAATACAATGGTCACTGCTTTCAGCTCAGCTCTGCAACGATTTTGGCATATTCGGAAGAGGACGTGACACTTTTAAACCGACATGGAAATTGACGATCAAGCTCAGTTTACGAGGCTTTAGTTGAACAGAAAAAGGAAAAAGCAAAAAAATCATAGGGCAGAAAGATGCGCCAAATAAGAAATTAAAACAAGTTCACGCAAAAGCAGAAACTAGCAGCATTGCCAGTACTAGCAATGTATTCATTCAGACAGAATTGCTCTTAGAGAAGAGAAGCTGGATGCATCTAGTGTTCACTTTAACAATTCATAGAATTGTACTTTTAACATTTTAAATAAATTTTCATTGTTCTAACGTTTCATTTTTACTTTTATAGGCACTAGTGCCTAAAAGAGTGTTATTTCGAAATTCTAAAGAATATCAAATTTTTTAAATTTCGCAACGCCTTCATAAAAAATGTTTTTAATAGCGATAGGAGCGAAATGACCAAAAAATTATGTGTATACCCCAGTTACAAGATTACAAAAAAAAGTTCATTATTATTTCAGTAACTTAAATAATAATATACTGAATCTCTGTAATAACTGTAATAAAAAATTAATTTATTTTAAAAATTGCCTAAAGATAACGCGGAATTTAATTTGATAATTATTGTTAAAAGGCCAGGACTATATTCAGCAAAGTGAGATACCTGTTCACAAGCCATCACATATCATTGCACACCAAGATAAGACTCATACGCTGCTACGTCTTCTCCGTTCTTTTTTTACGGGGTGGAAGCATGGACGCTTACTGAAGCTACCACGAAGAAATTGGAAAAGTAGATAGAATATTGTAAATACCATGAACAGAATATCGAAGTTCTTAGAAAAATGGGCAATGAAAAGGAAGCGGTTAACACTGTGAAGGCTCGAATGCTCTAATATTTGGACACGTGTTGAGCATCGAAAACAGGTTTCATATATTGCAATCTATCTTGCAAGGAAAAGTACTAGGAAAACGAGGAGCTGGGGGAGGACGAATTTCATGGTTGAAAAATCATAGAATCTGGTTTGGTATGAGTACAACTGAATTATTCCGAGCTGCAGTGAACAAAGTTAAAATAGCATGTATGATAGCCAACAGCGGAAATGGATAGGAACTATGAGAAGAAGAAGAAATGTTCGAGAAAGTGAAAATTCGTAAGCCAGAGGAAGGAGTAGCCAAAATAGTGGAAGTGAGCTTAAGGACTGTACAGAAAACCAAGAATGGAAAAATCATGGAATATCATTTTTATCCATGTCGACGAAAAACTATACCTTTCCGATGTGTTTTCTCATCGCAAAAGTCATGATCCCAGTATATTGTATTTGTTGCTTGGCAACATGCAATAACGGTACGTACAAGATGTACGTCCTAGGCCGGGAATATAAAATTTCTGTTATATTTAAACACCTTGTTTGTCAGATCTGGCGTTTATCAAAAGCAAGATTTAGCTGTGGTTTCCCTAGTTACGTATTAAACTCCAAGCTCGCTCGATTAAAAACTTGATATCATGTTGTGTTTAAATTTAAAACACCGTCTTTATTTAAAGTAATATTTGGCTCTATTTTTATAAATACGTATTATAATTAATTCCGATCGGATAAAAAATAGTGTTTACAGAATTAAGAATATAAGTTGGTACACTAACCGCCAATTCAATGAAATCGTCATATCAAAGGCGAGCATAGGACTCAACGCGACGGTAAAAAAATGTATGGGATCTTGAGGCAATAAGAGCCGAGTTTGACGCGATTTACTTTGGTCAAAGCGCTATTGGAAACATGGAGTAAAATTTTCCGCTTAGTAAGTAATATATGAAGGAATTTAAATAATGACATATGTTTTCATTAAATTTTTGAAAAATATATTTTGTTGTTAAGTCACAAAAAAGATGAAAAGGTAAAGGCCTTATTCAGCGTATTTTAAAAAAATACGGTAAACACGATTGCATATTTAAATAAAATGAACTAGAACTAGAATCATAGTTTTGCAAAACTTTACAAATTATTTTCGAAAAAGTTTTGCAAAACTAATTGTCTACATTTTAGCAATTTCTATATTTCGTTAATTTTACCACAAAAACTAATTAGCACAAAATTTAAAGTAATAGACTTTTAGATAAACCTATATTTGCACCCATCTTACATTATTTTGCAAATGCACAAAATATGATTAAAAGTTACCTTTTTTAGTTGGTAACACGGTTGAGGGAACAGCATATGAATGTATACAGCTCCTAGAAGAATTTGCAACACTGTTTTCATTAAAATGGAAACCACACATTCTAATACGGCTGCTGTGACATTACATGGGTGTATCATTCGCATATTTTTGGGACCCTATGAATTCTAAGACACTTTTCCAGCCTCGACACCTGCAAGTACTCACTATAAATCGATATTAATATTGAACATTGATGGGAAGTAGGACAAATTTAACTTGTAAGATTTGACCCAAACATACAAGTGGAGTAAAATAAAATCTTAGAATAAACTAATACATACCTTCTCTTTTGGGCACCTAAAGAGCGATATATTATCTGCCATTCGTCATGCACAATCAACTACTAAACAAATATTTCGACTTTCGACTAGACATTTTACTCAGAAATCCATCAAAAACAAACAGTTATTTGAGAAATCTCACCCTATAGGCTGCGCCGGACCGTACACAAATTTAAAATAAACTTAAATCATCTAGCTCTCCACTGTAGACTGGCACCAGTCTACCGGGCAGGCGGGGAGTGGCGGAGTAGAATTTGACGATAGCGCGGAGTGAGTCAACATATATTTTTAATTCTGTAAACTTTGTCAATACCGACTTATTGGCTTCCGAAAAATCGTATTTTTTTTCTTACTACATACTTTTTAAATAAATATGATATAATAAACAAATTAAACATCATCTTTCTGATGTGATTAGGAAACGCGTGGTAGGTTGAAAGTGACCAAAATACTCAAGACACCTTGTCACATGCTAAATTAAAAATCTTCTTCATATGAATAATTATATTATTATTTTGCCGGTTTTATCTTGAGAACACTCTTACTTTCCAGAGCATGGTATATTTTACCTCAAAATTGTATGAAAACAAGAACTTAAATTTAACATTATATCAAATATAAAAATAGCACAAATTTTTCAGCTGGCAATTGTTTACAACTAGTTTTACTAGCAAAGCAATCAAAATACAACAATTGAAATTGTTTTTGAGTATGGTTTTATTTTTTTTTTATTTTATATGTCAAAAATAGTGGAATTAAATTATCGAGTACAATACATTCGTTGCAGTTTATGTTTATATCAGCATAAAAATAGTTGTGTTCGTTTCAGAATATTTTTTGGGGGATTAATGACATACAGGACCTCACAGGTAATATAAACCAAGCTGGGCTATAACTGCAATCGCGATCCCTTGAAAGCTGAATGCAAAATGAAGAGAGGCTTAACTTAGTCACATCCACGAACTCTGAAGCATGTTAATAGATATCAATTTAATTAAAACACATCGCGACGTAGAAGCGCACATGATTAGTGACAAGAAGGGAAGAGAAAATACAGACCTCGCGACGTTGTCGTGTGCATGGAATGTTTAACGCAATGCTTATATAATGGTAAATTAATTGTGTAACTGAATTAGGTTATATTAAACCGGCAAGTAAGGCTTTTGGGTACACAAATTCGCCAATAGAAACACTTTATATTAAAAAAGTAAGAAATTAATATATGGAAATATGTTTTTCATTATCTGTGTCATTTGACGGAATAATTTTATTATAATGCTGAACTAGCTCATATATGAAGATATTTTTTAATACGGCAGTGTTTGAAATTACTTGAAATTCCTGATAAACGAACAGAACGAGTAGAAAAATAACGACGCGGCGGCAGC